>JABCKQ010026475.1:0-10003 GCA_018857305.1 Termitomyces sp. T159_Od127 | reverse complement strand
GTGCAAAGGGTTCGCTATGTGTAAAATGTATTTATCAGACCATTCCCTTGTTTGTTGTGTCCAGAAAAAAATCAGTAACTATGTATAGTGTATATTCATAGTTCTATCCAATTGGTTTATGAGAAACTCGAGATGGAAAAATATAAGAGGCACACAAGTGTGAAATCAGAGCTGATTTTTAACTCACCGGAGCTCAGTCAAATGGAACAAGATGGAGTGTATGAAATCTGACTGACTCAATCCTTGCATACATGTATCATGACTTAGAATCAATTTCCCAAAGCATACAAAAGATTGGAAAGCATAGAGAAATGGATATCTTTCTGTTTCACAAAAAAGAGTGTGACAACTTGGAGGCTGTTAGAGCTCCATGCATGGCTGCACCGGCATGCACTCAAAATGAAATCAACACCAATTTGGCACATCTGCTTTTTCTTGTTCAATGTCCTTCAGAGATGGTTTATGCTGCTGCTCACCATAAATTCACCAGCCCTGCCACTGAGGCTCTTATACAAAGGGCCTGCAAAGACTTGAAGAATGAAATCTTTTCTTCTGTCACAGAAGCAGCTATATATTATAAAGTACCATATCATACTCTATGGCGTCAATACAATGGCCGTACAGCACCCAAAGAGAAAGCACACAGAAACTAGCTGCTTCTCACCCCTGCACAGGAGGTCTCATACTGGAAATGCAGAGACATGCGGTGGTGGGGTGGTGAGGAGGGAGCGGGAGCAGGGCGTGGCATGCAGAGGTTGGGTCAGCGGTGATGCGTGATCATGATGCGTGATGGGGGTCTCGGCATGGGCCGGGGGGGGTAATGGGTGTCACCAGTGCCGGCGCTGATGTGGCAGCTATGGGTGGTGTGATAGCTGAGACCGGCGCTGATGTGGCGGTCACAGCGGTGATGGCTGGGAGATGCTGCAAGTGGCGGTGGCTGGTGGCGGTGACGGGCAGTGATGGCCGGTGATGGCCGGGGGCTGCCAAAGGGGTTGGTCAGGTAGTGGTATGGGCCCGGGGCAGTCGTGGGGGTCATTTTGGGGAGGGTTGGAGTCCCAGGGCCAGGGCTGAGTCCCAGGGGTCGGTAGCAGGTCGTGACACCACTCACTGTTGACTCCAACGCCATCTGGTTCTCATTATTATACATAGTCTACAAGACTGCTTGCCACCTCTTCTAATTCAGATTCCTCCTTTACTTCATGCTCTAGAACCAGAAACAAATCAGCTACTGCACAATGTTGGGAGCTTGAGAATGAGCTCACAGCTCTTAAATGGCAACTTGAACTTACCGCTGCACAGTGCAATTCTGCAGAGGTACACATGGTCTTTGCTATGCACAAGAATGCTGTCCTTTGTCAGCAGGCAAATCAATGTGCTGAGAAGCAGGCAAAACAGGACCACAGAATTTGAACCTCAGTTTGCATCATGACTTTGGAGGAAGGGCTTTGAAAGGCAGAGAGAGAGTGGGCTAAGTGTGATGAGAAAGAGAGGATGAAGGCACAAAAGAAGGTGAAAAAGGACGCTGCAGAGAAGGAGAACTTGGTTCGGCAGACAATGATGGGTGTGTAGATGATTTTCACAGGATTGCTGGGTGTGAAGAACAAGACTGAGCTTCAAGATCTTGCATCAGTTCTTGGCCTCTCTTGAATGAAAGAAAATTGACTTACAACAGCACATCAAGAACAAATTTATTAACCAACAAGAGTTGAAGAATAATCCACGCTTTTCAGGTTTATTTAAGCAATTACAGAAACAATCTGCTTCATCAAACAAGGAAACTGTTGTCAGATTGAATGATGGATCAGATTTACAGCTGCCATTGCAGCACCGTCATCTCAATACTTCAACTGCCATTGCACCTGCTCTACTGTACTCAATACAGCCAGCTCTCAATCCAGCCCCTCCACCTCCCATGCCCTTCTCAGCCTCGGCTGTTTCCTCCAGTCACTCTGCTCAATGCTTTGCCGGTTTTACTGCTATACAACATCCTGTATACTACTCTGTAGCTTCACATGGGCTACATAGTCAACCTAGTACAGATTACACTAGATTTCATTGATAGAGTGCTTTAAATTGGTATATGTAAAGTGTATGCACTGTAATTATTGCTGGGCTTGTGCACAGATGGTGGTGTTATCTGTTGAGTGGAGCTGGAATTTGGGCTGTGACCTGGTGTGACATATTTTGCACTTCCTGGTCCTTTTAGTACCCTCACTTGGACATTGGCTGACACATCTCATATGTAGTAGATCTTTCTACAAAAATTATAACTCTATAGCTAAGGAGTAGATAGAGATTGGCTAAAAGTTTGAAGAGTATACATGCACTGGACAGAGCTGCAGAAAAAAAATGGCTAGAATTTGCACTTCTTAGTGCATGACAGTACAGGAAACCATGGAGTTACGCTCAACTATCAAAGACCTAGCTAAGGCGGTAACCACCCTGGTGGCACATCAGGACACCAAGCCAGTGACAGATAAAGAGAACAATAAAGGAACTCCAGAGACATTGGGGAAAAAGTCAGTCCTAGCCATGGGGCTGGTGTACAGAACCACCAAAGCCACCACACAACCCAAATCAAGGTGCCAGCCCAACACCAACAAAGTCACCTCTGCTTACCCAAATATTGGCACCACCAAGCACACCTTATCGTCATCTCACATGGAGAAAGATTTGACACCAGCTGCTTGAATCCACATCAGCTAGTCAACGTCATAAATGAATCGATTAAAAACCTTTGATTGAGGTCTATGTAAGCGACATGACCCTCGATTAACCCTCAATGTGTCACATCCCCTGGCCATATCACATTGCTTTGTAGCATTGTCAACAATGGCCCATTGTCTCTTGTTTTCACTGTTCAGACATCATATATATTGTTATAGTTTCTCTTACCACAACTCATCCTGCTTCCTTTCCCTACTCACACAGAGCTCCTTGTTTTCTACAGGATGCATTCTCCCTCATTTTGGTGGACACTACACTTATATCAGGTTGTCTTCACCTACCAAATGGTTGGTTTGCTTCAACAAACTACCATCCATCCCCTCTGTCTCCAGCTCCTTTGTTACCTTCTTCAGGCTTACCATCACTCACTCCATCCTCAACACTACTACTTGCTATGCCTAAAACTGATCAGCCATTCTCCAGTGCTGATGATCTAGAGCCACAATCACAAGCCCCACTGACACAGAGCAATGATGCTGCACTTGCAGACATGATGACTATGTTGCATGCATTTGCTGCATTGGCAAATCAATCTCCAGGTCTCATGTCATCCTTTGCAGCAGGCATGCAAGGGATGCAAGCTAACCTTCCACCATCATTCCCAGCTTTCCTATCAACAGATCAGTCTCATGCTGGTAAGTCACTACCTGCACTCTTTCCCACCATTGAGACAAGTTTGCTATTGGACATTGCCTGTCACAAGTTCTGTCCCATGGACCTCTGCAAGCTCAATCCTGCATTGAAATTTAGGCATGCTGATTGGGACCATATGAATTCCAATAGCTTATGGATCACTGAAACTAAGGACTACCCAGTCCTGCATAACTTCCTCATACCCCTCTTTTGCAGCGTCATCAGGTGGTGCCCATGCAACATTTGTAACTGGGCATGGCACTGCAAGGTACTTCTCACACTTAATGACCCTTAATAAAAAGTACAAATGGTCAGCCATCCTTCAATATCACATTCATCTCCATCTCAATCGATGGCAAGAAGTCATTGTGGGTTCATATGCAGGATGGGCTAAATCAGATGAAATGCTCTTGACCAAATTCTGCCTTAGAAATGTGAGAGTGCCAGGTATTGCACAAAAGTTGGTAGGCAAGCAGGAGCAGGACATAAGCACAGAAACATGCTTTGCATATGATAAGGGCACCTATACCGCATCACTTTGCCCTGACAATTGCATTTATGAGTGCCGCAAGTGTGGAAGCAAGGACCATCCAGAAAAGGACTGCAAGAAAACTTGAAGATGAGTCCCAGTGGGCTTGGCACCTGCAAAGCAGGTTTTCTCTCCAGTACTGGCTTCTTTGTCTCCTTGTCTCCCTGCTAAGTTCACACCTAACCTTCCTTAATCACATCTCTTCCCACCTAGTCTGCCACCACTAGTGTGCCCTAACACTGATCTCTGCTGCCATTCCATGTGCTTCTTGTTCCCCTCCCAGTCCCCAGTCCAGTCACCCCTTGTCATCAAAACCTGGCACTACTACTGATATGATTATCCTGACCCTGAATTTGTATTCACTATTCTCAATATAATTGAATCTGGTGCAAGTATTGAATTTGTCAGTGAAGATCACTCCCAGTCTTGCAGAAATCTTAAGTCTGCTTTTGATAACAAAACATTCATTGATGCCTCCATACACTCCTTTGTTTAACAATCTCATGCTATAGGCCTCTTTGAAGCTCCATCATTCCCTGGCTTTTGCTGCTCACCATTGAATGTAGTAAGCCACAAGAGAAAACCAGGTAAGCTCCATCTAATCAATCACCTGTCGTAGCTGAAAAAATCATCAGTCAATGATAGCCATCCCAGACAGTGAAGGTCACATTTCTTATGACATGTTTGCATGCATGCTTGAGGATCTTTGGGGGCTTGGCCATAGCTCACTAATGGCTAAGTTTGATCTTAAAGATGTCTTCCACCATATCCTCATACAACCTGAAGACTCACATCTTTTAGGCTTTTGATGGGGCTCAAAACTCTATTATCTTATTGTATTAGTGTTTGGTCTCAAATCTGCACCATACATATTTAATATCTTTGCTGAGGCTTTACATTGGAGCATCTAGCACAATATACCAGCCTTGCTTTGCCATTATCTGGACAATTTCCTGCTTATATTCTCTCCCTTCATGCTTCCCTCCACATTGAATGCCACCATCAATTGAGTGTCAAGTCTTAAAAGGGAGCTGGGGCTCTTCTTCCAAGATTCCAAGACCATTTGGTCAACAACTGAGCTTGAGTTCCTTGGTCTTGAAATCAACTCTGCAGCTATGGAGGAGCACCTTCTTTAGGATAAGCTAGTCTTTCTAGTAAAATTGCTGGATGCATGGTCATCGAAGCACAAGTGTTCCCTCCCCTTGAGTTTCAGGAGCTTACAGGCTTTCTGCAGTTCACCTCACAGGTTATGTTATGACCTGCTACCAAACCCCGGGACTCAGCTCTGGCCCCAGGACTCCAAACCCTCAACAACCACCTCCACGACCCTTTTGGGCCCAGAGTGCTACCTAGCCAACCACCTCGGCATTTCCCCAGCCATCACTGCCTGTTGCGCCACTAGCCACCACCACCACCAGCACCTCCTGGCCATCACCACCCGCTGCGCCACTAGCCACCGCCACCACTGGCATCCCCCAGCCATTACCGCCCATGACCGCCACACCAGCACCCACCCTGGCTATTCCCAGCACCTCCTCAACCACAGCCACCACATCAGCGCCAGCGCCAGCAGCACCCGACGCTCCCCCTGGCCCATGCTGAGCCCCCCATCATGCATCATGATCACGCATCACTGCAGATCTGATCTCTGCACACCACATCCTGCTCTTGCTCCCCTCCTCACTGCCCTGCCACTGCGCATCTCTGCATTCCTGGTGCAAGACCTCTGCACCGCATAACATGTCTCAACCCCCACTGCCATTCTGCACAATTCCCAGGTCTCACCCCAAGCTCTGGTGCCACGACCTGCCGCTGGAACCCAGGCCTGAGCCCCGGGGCCTACCTACTGCGTAGTATATAAGTTGTAGAGTAGTAAGTAGTACTCTAGTCTTAATATTACTGTAGCTCCCATACTGTTTCATTGTGTTTGTCTCTGTTTGTATTCTCACACATTCTGGTCTCGTTATTTTCACTTTGCTTTGTTTCTTGTCATACTCGCCTCATATATTCTCCTTTTGTCGTCTCTATTTGTCTCTTACTCTAATTTCACTCTGCTTTGCTTCTCATCTCTCTATCAATCCTAAGGTCTCTCGTCTCCTCTGTCTCTGGTCCCCAATCTCGACTTGTTCTGTTTCCTTTCCCCTTATCTTATCTCACCCCTTTCCCCTTTTGGCTCACTCAATCTCCACACCTCCATTTCCATCTCCAGGACTTGCTAAGTCCCCACGCTTGTCATTTCTTTGAACTCCAGGACTTGCTTGTGCATTGGCACTCACTTGTTCCACCCTCCTGTATTTCTGGGACTCACGACTACCCCCTGGCACTTGTCCTCTACCCACCCAGGCACTTGCCCCCTCCTCCAGCGTTACTGGCACTTCCCTACACACCTCCCCCACTCCGCTTTGGTATCCTACGCCTTGCACCCCACCAGTACTCTGCATCTGTGGACATAGTGATCACCACATAAGGTACTCATCCAGTGGACTGAGCCCCCGTGGTCAGCGGAACCTGACAGGTTATACCCCATTCTTGGACATTTCTCTACTGCTTGTTTAACTTTGCTTGCTCATTCAAGTCCCCATTTGCTGTGTGTCACATCCTCAGAGCTGTGGCATCTAACATCTGCTGCTGACAAACATTTAGCACATAGTGGAATGTTATTATGCTCATATCCCCCTCTCATCCATTAGTCTCTGTTCACACTGATGCTAGTGGTTGAAAAGGCATGAGAGGAGTCATTTTGGATTGATGGTTCTCTACTCATGTTCTTCAATGCTTCTGCAGCTGAGACATCCAATTCAAAGAAATTTATGCTGTTTTGCATGCAATCCTATGCTGGGAAAATGCATGGAAGAAGCATCACATCACATTCTTCTGTGATAACTCCACTGTAGTAGCCTGGCTAAACTCAGTCCACAGCATGCAGGTCTTAAGGACCATCATCATGCTTGCTGCTTGCCTAAAAATTTCTTTCTCTTCAGTTTGGATCCCTACTGAAGAGAATATGCTTGCTGATTCCACTTTCCATTTTCAGTACAGCAGGTTATTTGAGCTTGCACCACACTTCCCTCACACTCCCTCATTGCAGAAGTCCCATTTCATTGGTACAAAGCACATGCTAATCTCTCATTTCAAGCAGCATTCTATCTGTGGCATGGACTGGCTGCCTGCACTAGACAAACTTACTCCACTGGCCAACTGCTCTTCCTTGACTTCTGCTATCTCAACCCCAGCATGCTCAGTGAGCCAGGCTGTTATTTCCCTGCCACAAACTGAGCCATTGTCAAGTGGGTCTGCTCTCTTGGAGATCATGCACTACAGCCAAGACTATCAAAAGTTATCATGCTGCCATCTGCTTTCTCCATATCAAAGAAAGACTCCCCTTTAGCACATGCAAATCTAAGACAGTCCATGTCAGGTTCCACTGACCACAGGGGCTCAGTCCACTGGGCAAATCCTTGCATGGTGTGCACAATGCCTACAAATGCAGCAGTACTGTCGAAAGCACAGGGTATGTGAGACTGGAGTGGGACTGGAGATGCAAGCAGTGGGTGAGAAGAGGATTGTTGGTCATGCTGGAGCAAAAGTGCAAGTACCGGGGATAGGAAAAGAGGTTGGAAGACAAGCGCTGAGGCAAGCATGAGTTTTGGGGGGTGTGAGAGTGAGTCTCAGGGCTGATGATTGAGTAGCTGGAGCAAGCGAAGGGACTTAGCAAGTCCCCAGATCAGAGATAGAGGGTGTGGAGATCTAACCAAGCTAAAAGGGGGGTAAGTCAGAAAATGGAAATCGGGACACAAGAGACTCTGAAATAAAAACAAAACACAAAACTAAAGACAGAAAGTACAGCAATATCAAGACTATAGTACTTGATGCTACTCTATGACTTATATACTGGATGGTAGGTAGGCCCCAGGGCACAGTTCTGGGCCCTGGTGGTGAGTTGCAGTGCTGGGGCTCAAGATGAAGCCCAGGGATTGTGCAAGATGGTGGTGGCAGTTGATGCATGTCATATGGTGCAAAGGAAGCTCCAAAAGGGAGGCCTTGCTTTAGTAGCATGGAGGCATGGAATGGCAATGAGGCAAGAAGGTGAGCAGGAATGGAGCATAGTGTGCAGAGGTCAGACTGGCAGTGATGCATAGTCATGATGCATGATGGGTGTCTTGGTGGGAGCTGGGGGAGGCTTTGGCATGGGCTGGGAAAAGCACCAGGGGTTGCCAGGACAGGCGCTGATGTGGTGGCTGCAGCTGGGGAAAGTGCTGAGGATAGTCAGAGCTGGTGCTGATGTGGTAGCTGTAGGCAGTGATGGCCGAGGGGTGCCAGAGTGGTGGTGGCTGGTGGCAATGATAGGCAGTGATGCCCGAGGGCTGCTGGGGTGATTGGTCAAGTAGTGGCCCAGGCTCAGGATGTTGTGGAGGCTGGTTTGGGGAGGTGGGAGTCCTAGGGCCAGGGCTGAGTACCAGTAATTGGTAGTGGGCCATGACAGTCCACAGAGTGATCTGAAATATCAAGCATTATCATGGAGAGTGTGAATGCAACCCCAAATAGCAGATTACTCTTGAGATCCTCCAGAAGCTCATGTCTGTTGCCAGGAACATTGCCAAACCTTTTGATGCCTCCTTCAATGCAGCATGCAACTTTACATAGGCTTGTCAGGAGACCTCTCTTTTACATCCTTTTTCCCTCAGCCATGTGTCACTCCCACTCAATTCCTTTGCCTTTTCTTTCAACTCGTCAAGTTCCTCATTTATTGGACTATGGGAATCTACTTCCTTATTGAACATTCCTCTTTGGCTGGATGAACTCATAGCCACTACTAACAAAATTGTTAGCATACAATTTGTGGTCATGTGGCATCTGCATGAGCTCTACATGTGCTTGGATCATGTGACCATAGCATGTGACCATCCAAAGTTATATTAGGAATGATAATCAACAATACAATAGTAACTAATCACCTAGCAAAGGGGAATGCAAAGAGAACAAGTCTGAGGATCCCTGCTGCTTGGTGTGGTGCATCAGTGGGCAGCAGAGGTGAGAAAACAACTGTATAGGTGATCAGAGCTAACCTTAACCTTGGATAATGCTTGAAAGGGAGGTGTGGGAAGTTCTGGAGGTTTTTCAAAAAGGAAATGTCCTCCAGAGATCTCCAGAGATCTCCAAAGGTCTAGACTGAGCCCCAAGAGTCCTGGAGAGTGGCACAGGAGGTGGGATGGAGCATAGGAAAGTGCCCCAAGGAGAAGTCAGTGTAGACCAAAAATGGAAGTTCCTTGACATCACCCCCCCTCTAGCATGTGGCATCTTGATGTGCAGAGTAGAAGAAGTTCTGGATCACCTGGTCCACTGGTGAGATGGGATAGATTCTCTAGATGGTCTGGGGTGCATCTGGATGTCTCCAGTGAAACTCTCTAACAAGCCCTGGCGAATACACATTCTCCCATGGTTCCCAGGAGATATCTTCTATCTTGTAACCTTTCCACTTCACCTTGTACTGTAGTTGCCATCTATATAGGCAACTATCTAGGATTGCCTCCACCTTGTACTCCTCATTGTTGTTGACTATCGCTGAGGATGGAGGGGACATGAGCATCATCCTAAGATAGAGTCCTTCAAGGCTGGGATTAGCTTGACCATGTTGAATACCAGGTGAAGCTGTTGCATTCCTGCTAGGAGCTGGAGTTGGTAGGCTAGTGGGCCTACTTGTTGTTCCACCATGAAGGGTCCTAGCTGATGGTGCAAGACCTTCTTTGACAGGCAAGTGGTGGTGATGTCAGAGGCATCCAGATAGACCTGGTCTCCAGGCTGGTACTTGGGCACCAAGGTTCTTCCACAGTTCTAGTATTGTGCCATATCGTTCTTTGCCTTTGCCAGAGCAGCCTTGGCCTCCTTCTGTGCCACCTTCATCTAGTTCACAAACTTGCTCACAGCTTTGTTCTCTGATGGCCAGGCCTGGGGCTCAAGGCCCATGCATAGGTGATGCCCAATGTCTAGGAAGAAGGGTGACACCTGAGTGGCTGCATGAATGTGGTTGTTGTACTGGGACTCAGCATCTGGAAGCAGTCATCCTTGGCACTTGTTGCAAAAGAGGCAGAGGTATTGCTTGAGCTCCTGGTTCAC
>JABCKQ010026473.1:0-10020 GCA_018857305.1 Termitomyces sp. T159_Od127 | reverse complement strand
CCTTCTCACTCCAAATGATGGGAGAAGCATATTAACTTGCTCATCAGTGTTGACATCTCCATTTTCACAGAATACTGGAATCTGTCCTGAGATTGGAACCTGATGAGTTTTCAATGTGACCATAAGACCAGCAATGTTAATGTAACCTTGTGTATTGCAACGGATACCATCATAATCTAGACAGTACTTTGTATTCCCACATTTGGATGTGTTTTCAAACATGAGATAACTGCCACCAGGCCATTGGAATCCTGAATTGAGGTTCCAATGATTGATGTTTGGCCACAACTGCTCAGTCACTCAGTGCTACCAATATATGTCCAACCTTCAAAAGTCCAGATATTTCATGATGAAAAAAAGGATTGAAAAAGATCAAAGACCAATTTCCTCCTGGAATTCATCCTCAATCCCCTGCCTATTTGCAAGACAACATGGATGATACAGGGCCACAGACTCTGAGGATGGAAGTAATAAGTCTCACTGCACCTTATGAAACTGTAGCCTCAACAAATGATACCTTGTCTGGTGGAACAGGAAATTGTCTTAGTAACCAGCCTACAGCTGGAGCAAGGCCAGATATAGGCCAAGGTGAACACACTAAACCTACTTTATAACAGCAAAGTAGTGATACCTTCCTTTGGAACATTGTGCAAAAAAATCTGCTGTGAAAGATACTTGGCTTGGCATTCAAATTTCCCTCAAGAAGTCTGAGAAGGTCTTGAGTGGCACTCCTCTAAAGACTCTGGTCAATGTAGTTAATGTTCTCATTGACCTTTTGTTTGGTGCTTCTATCTTTCAACATCATTGTTAGGCCATTTTTGACAACAAGGATGCACTGCAGGACCTCTTTTCACAGATTAAATCACACCTTGAGATTGGAGAGGAAGAAACCAAGTTTAGAATGAGATCTAAGGGGCAGATGAGGGGGGGGGCAGATATAAAGCCTTAAGTTTTTTCCTGGGTGGCCACTTTAGTTTTATCATGGGTAGTGGTGCTAGGGGTATTTTTGCTTTGGCTGACATTGGTGCTGTGGACAAGGGTGGAGGCGGAGTGCATGAGCAAGCACATGAATGGTGGTGATCCTATCAGGATTTTGTCCCATGCAGAGTCTGCAATAGTGGTGGCACTGTGGATTGGTGTTGTCTCCCCAAGACACTCTCTGGCGAAGATGCATGCGCCTCTACAAATGGCTTTCTAGACCACTAATGTCAAGGTCAAATTCCGGGGTTCCATCAAGACCTGGTCGTTGCGGACCTATTATTTCTGGGTTCTGGTTCTCAGGGTGACACCTCATGTCAAGGACACCAGTGGTCTCTTCCTTGCCGAAGGCAACAGCAGCAACAATGTTTTGCTTGCCACAGCTTGCCATGTCCTATTTCTCATGGATAAGAACTACGACTACACAAGAACACAAGTGCACATAATCACAATATCCTCCTCCCTGGCACTTGCAAGTTTTAAGAGCTCGTTGAGTCTACCAAGATCAGAACAGACCAGTATGCCGTTATCTTAGAGACTTAGAGATATATGGTGATCAGATATGGGCATCTAAGAAGATGGTTGGCATTGGTGAGAATGAGGACAAAGTTAGGCAGGCCAAGAGGGACCACGACATCAAGAGGAACTGGAGCCATCCTGCGCAATGCAATCTCAGCTATGTTGTCTGCTCCCTTCTCAATGCTCTCAAACGCCAATACTGAAGGGTTCACTAAGGATTATGCTGTTGTTGTATGAGATAGGGTCAAAGGAAATGCAATGGATCTGAATTGCATCCTGCTTTATCTTCCCAAGGCTCCCTTGGCCGATTGTTTGTTCTAGGGATGTACATTACAATCAGTGAGTCCTACTTCTTAATGGAGACCTGTTTTGACAATGTACATGTGAATATCCCTTAGACTGTCTTCTGTTGATTATGTGACGCAACATAGTATATGGCACAATAGGATATATTGGAAACAATTTATTCACAGTCTGATACTGGAGTTTGGAGTCAAAAGAATGTATCATTAAATGATATGATAAAGTAATGTACCTGGAGTTTGGAGTCAAAAGAATGACTCAAACCCCAGAGGAATGTAATGACTATATACTCCTAATACTAATGAGACATATATGAATAATATATGTTTGTTGGAGTAATTTTAATATAAAAGTGTCTGAGATAGATGTACTATAATGACAGATGGATGACCTCATTATGAGGTCAGTTGTTGTTTATTTCGTCACTCCCACTTGACAATGACCAAATATCAACTAATCCAAGTTTGTCATGACATTTATTGAAAGCTTCACGAGGTAAAGCTTTGGTGAATATGTCAGCAATCATATTCTTTGTGGATACATATTTTAATTTGATGTTATTTTGAGCAATATGGCCATGGATAAAGTGATATCATATGTTGATATGTTTTGCTCATGAGTGTGAAACCAGATTATTGGATAAGGCAATACTTCCGGCACTGTCAGAGTGAATTATAGTAGCTGTAGTTTGAGGAAAGTCCAATTCCAAGAGTAGAGTTCTCAGCCAGATTGCTTCATGAGTAGCATTTGAAGAAGCAATATATTCAGCTTCTACTGTTGACGTGGCAACAACTGATTGCTTTTTGGATGACCATGAGATTAAGCTTCCATTGATATCAAAGTTCCATCCACTAATGGACTTGCGATCATTCAAATCTCCAGCCAATTTGAGTCGCTCCATCTGACCAGTCTGATTTCATCAGATTTTAAGCTTCCTAGCCTCAAGGAATAAGTTCAAGTGCCCTTGAGATATTGTAGAATTTGTTTACAAGCTCCCAAGTGAGGTATTCCTGGGTTGCCCACAAATTGTGCAACTAATCCAACTGCGAATTGGATATCTGGTCTAGTTTGGGTTGCATAAAGGAGATTTCCCACAAGTGACAGATAGTTAATTCCTTTAGAATAGTTGCTGTATTGATCTAGCTCATCAGCATTAACAGGGCCACGAGCAAGATATAAATTATGACTTGTAGCAATTGGAGTTGTTACAGGAGTACAAGATGTCATATTGAATTGATTAAGCAAAGAGTCGATGTATGCAGTTTGATTCAAGTGGATTGTCTGATTTGGACAATCGTGAATAACTTGAAGTCCAAGAATATAGTGGATATCTCCTAGATCCGTTATATCAAAGTTATTAGCAAGATTCTTCTTTAAGGAAATTACATTACAGATGTTTTGGCCAGCAATGACAATGTCATCAACATAGATGAGAACAATCAAGACGATTTTTCTCCCAGATCGCATGACATAAAGACAATCATTGGATCTGGTTTGATGAAGTCCTAATTTGGTCAAGACACTGAAGACACTCCTTCCATTTTCTGCCAGCTTGTTTCAGGCCGTAGATTGCTTTTTGTAATTTCCAGAATTTCTTTTTACCAATTCCTTCAGGTGCATGCATAAAGATCTCTTCATCAATTGATCCTTCCAGGTAGGCACCGATCACATCAATCTGATGGATCTCAAAGTCCAAAATAGTGGCAAGTGATAGGAAAATTCACAACGTGGTGAATTTTGCTACCGAGGAGAAGGCTTCTTCATAGTCTACTCCAGGAACTTGTGAAAAACCTTAAGCAACAATTCGGGCCTTGAACTTTACTCGTTTCCCATTTTCATTGTGCTTTTCTCTGAGTACAATTTTACTTCCCACCACTTTCTTACCTTCAGGTAATTCATCAATCTCTATAAATACCCTTTTATCAACCAGTTGGTCATATTCACAATGTATCACTTCTTCCCATTCAGTTGCATCAGCTGATTTGATGGCTTCAGTAACTGAAGGTCCTGAAACAGTGACAAATGCAGTATGTTCTTGAGAAGATTCATCCTGCTGATATCTTTGAGGCATGCATCGTTTACAAGTAGAAGGTTCACGCTTGGGTCAGTCTTCCCATTTCTTTAATTTTTGTGGTGCTGCTGGTGTTTCAACAGGGGCAGGTTGATGAACAGGAGTTATGGGACATGAAATGTCGGGATACTGTAAGTCACCGACAGGCATTGCTTCGATGGAGGAAGTACTTGGGCTGGTTTGTTGTAATGCTGTGATTACCTCGTCTTCAGATGCATCAGAAGAGATCTGAACTTGGTGTGGTAAGTCATTCTCTGGATAAATGGCCGCATCAATAAGATGATCGATTTCTTCAGAATTAGTTTTAGGTAGTTCAATTTAGGCTAGTTCACTTGGTGTATTGTCCTCGTGGAATTGCACATCTTGTGAGGTGATTAACTTGCCATTTTCTAAGTCTTCCAATCTGTAGCCTTTGGTTTCTCCTGCCCACCAGCTCAACATCCATACTCGGACTGCCTGTGATTTGAGCTTACCATGACAAACCTCTTTGGGCACATGAGCCCATCCTAATGACCCAAAGATTCGAAGATGGGATACATCAGGTTTGCATCTACCTTCATTCCACTCAGTATAGGGAATTCTCCCTCCTAATGCCGAAGTTGGAGTTATTGTTCGAAGATAGACCGTGTACATGAATGCTTCACCCCAATAGCAGAGATCCATCTTTGCTCCATGAAGCATACTTTGTGTCATTTCCATGAATACAGCTATTGCATGTTTAGCTATGCCATTTTGTTCTGGATGATATGGGTTGGTAGTTTCATGCCGGATTCCATTAAGTGAACAGAATTTTCCCATTAATTTATTGACAAATTTGTTCCCATTGTCAGTTCGAATGATCTTCATGAATTGGCCACCTTGTTGCTCAAATTGAGCAACAATTTCATGGACCGCATCGCTGGCATCTTCCTTTCATTTTAGGAGCCTGGCTTTAGGATATTGTTGGCTAACTTTGACAACAACTAAAGCATAGTTGTAGCCATCCCATGTCAGAACAGACATAGGTCCTGTCATATCGATGACTAGTAGTTCATTCTTTTTGTACTGAGTGTTACTAGTCTTGGGAAGTGGGGGACAAGTGGATTTTCCTTGCGCACAACCACTGCAGAGTCAATCAAATTCCTTTGGTGACTTTATATCAAGTCCTGTTACTAAATTTTGATCAATCATATTTTTGATAGTGCAAGGACTGATGTGACCCAAGCAGCGGTGCCATAGATGCATTGTGGATTTGCTCGCGATATATGCAACTTGATTATCAATATAACCAGTTGACATACATTCAATTCGATACAATGTGCTGTGAGTTACTATAAGATTTGCTTGTAGAAAGTCCTTCCCATTTCAGGCTAAGCATAGCCCATATTGTAGACTTCTAATTGTTGCACCGGCTTGTTGAAGAAGACCCAAGCTTATCAAGTTCGCACCAAGAGTGGGAATATGCAACACATTATTGAGATGAATATTGTTGGCTCCATCAGGAACATTTGTTCGGAATTCAATAGAGCCAATTCCAGTGACAGGTACTCGGTTTAATCCCCTGACAGAGATATGTTGATCATTAGTTTTGGTGTATTCTGTGAAATACAATTGATTGGCAATCATGTGACACGATGCGGCGCTATCAAGAAGTAAACCTGTTGGCATTCCATCACTTGAAGCCATCAGTACTTTCCCAATTTTGCAAGATGGATTTCCAGCCTCAGTAATGGTAATATTGGCATTACCGATGGATTTTGGTTTCTTTGGTTTAGTGCATTTCGGACTCCAATGTCCCCTTTCCCCACAATTATGACAAACGTCGTCAGATTTCAGTTCTCATTTGAACTTCTTCTTATTCATCTTGTTATTGATTTTACTCCCACTCGAATTGTGACCCTCCTTTGTAATAAAGGCAAGTGGTTTAGTTGTAGAATTATTCTCGTGGCTGATCTGTTCATAAACGGTCATCAATTCCACAGAGACATTGTCAAGAGTGAGGGCATTTCCACAATACAATAGATTTTGTTTAATGACTTCCCAAGTGGGGTTGCATGGCAATGAAAGAAGAATGGCGTTAATGATGGTGAAGTCATCCACTTTGTGGTCGGCTTCGAGAAAACGACGACGTATATTCAAGTAGAAACCAATATGATCCGACATTGATGAGTTTCCATCCCATTTTTTAGCGTAAAGTTGTTGATAATAGTAATGGATGTTAGTGCCGCTTTGTTGCTCGACATAATCCCTTTTCAATTGTTCCCACATCTGTGTGGATGTTTTGGAAGAGACAATGGATTCGCATTGCGTATATTCGATGGCGTTACGGATAAGTCCCATTGCAGCGTCATCTTTATTTAACCAGCGCTCGAATTTGTCATGAGCTAGCTCCCAGACTTTGTACTCATCAGTTTGGAGTACTTTCAGGAGTTCCTGACCCTCTTTCCTTATATTTCTGGAAGTAGATTCTCCAGAAGGACAAGTGGTCGTCATTAGATTGGGAAACTCGACAGGTGGAGCAGGTGGACAAAGTTCTTGACCGACCAGAGACAACTCCCCATAAAGACTTGGCCTGAAGAGCGGCCTTCATATTATCAGACCATACGTGATAATTAGTTCCGTTGAACTTGGCAAACTGCAGAGTTTCTGAAGATTCAATGGCGGCGGGGCCCATAACCTGACGCAACATAGTATATGGCACAATAGGATATATTGGAAACGATTTATTCACGGTCTGATACTGGAGTTTGGAGTCAAAAGAATGTATCATCAAATGATATGATAAAGTAACGTACCTGGAGTTCGGAGTCAAAAGAATGACTCGAACCCCAGAGGAATGTAATGACTATATACTCCTAATATTAATGAGACATATATGAATGATATATGTTTGTTGGAGTAATTTTAATATAAAAGTGTCTGAGATAGACGTACTATAATGACAGATGGATGACCTCATTATGAGGTCAGTCGTCGTTTATTTCGTCATTATGATCAAAGGGCTCATGCTCAGTCCAGATACGCACGACCGTAAAGGTGAACCTTTTCGTTTTGTCAGAAAGAGCGGATACGCCACTGGTGTCATAAGTGGCTGCGCAAAAGGTCTATACTTCTTTGTTCGTCAAAGTTTTAGCAATAATACCTGAACCTCAATTGGATGGGCAGTCTTCTCGTACGACAAGAACTCTGGTGTCTTCTCCACCCCTGGAGATTCTGGCTTTGTGATTGTCGGCGGTGACGGCCAAGTTTATCCCATTATCAACGGTGGTGCGGGTCATACATGTTGAGAGTGGACTTTCACGGCAGTCTGTCTTTTCATCTTATCTTATCTTTTCCCTTATAGATACTTCTTCCTTTCGCTCGCCACGAATGTCGCTGTGGCTCACGATCGGTATTTGTTAATCTTTGCTTGCGAACCTTAATTATTTTCTCTAGATAGTCAAATCATATACACAGCCACCCTCAGTCGTTCACACTACTTCGGAGTGACTGAGGGTGAGCCGAATATACTTACCTACTGTTACCTATGACTTATCCCCCACCTGTAGAATACTCACTGTATCTCTACAGGTAATACATCAGTCGTTCACACTACTTCGGAGTGACTGAGGAATACTCACTGTATCTCTACAATACAGAGGAGTCTAACATCATGTACGCGAAGTCCCTCTGACTATTCGCTCGCATAAAGGCGGACGGGGCAATAAACGCCTACCTCTATCCGCAGCTTGCCTAGGTTTTAGGAACACGCGAAGGGAGAGTGAGCCAGCTCACTCTCCTAAAAAGAGAATAAGGGGCACCTGATTGATATAGCTAGTCAAACCGTTACTATATCTGTATGAATACAAACCGGATACATCCATTTATTGCTCCTTCGAATGGAATCGTGGAAGGACTCGTTGAAGGACTAGGAGTCAAAATGCCAAAGGATGGAGAGACTGGTCTTTTTTCTTTCATTATACGAGTTATTGAACAGTTGCACGGTCGCGATGTTGATGGCTATGGGCACCTAGCGACGACTGCAGCTACTCGTAAAGAACAACCGATGACCAAAGTTCTTTTGAGACAACGGGATTCAAGTGCCTCAGGAGTTGCATTCGTTTTAGCAGTCAATCTCGCCGTGAGATGCGCTCACAGACCCCGAACTTTTGATCTTGTCAAAACCTTGAGGGACTGGGACTCCAACACCTCGCATGTGGATTAAAATGTGTGTATTTGGTATACTTCAACGTGACTGGGTCAAGAATTGTATAGCACCGCATCCCCAGAAAAATCCAAGTTTCGCATTGACTCCTCCACTGATGTCCCATACATATTGGGACCAGTGACGATCTCTTCCGATTCCTTTCCCCTATGTCCTGCCATGCGCAGCCTCCAATAGGTCTCCTTGATCCAAGTCTTGTGGACAGCCCAGGTGTGCCAATCGCCACACACCACTTCATGGAACTTCAAATAGTAAGTAGCATCCCTGAACAGAGTCGCGCGCGCCAAATCCCCATCTCCATGCAGTACACGCAATTGCTCTGCATAACATACATTGAAGTACGCGCGAAGGTAAAATTTGCTTATGGCTTCATGCAGGCTGGAGCTGTAGTCTGCGTGTTTGCGTTCTGGGGTGCAGTCTCCGGGCCACTGAGAAGGGTCTCCAGTGGAAGTCCAGTCACAGGGTACGGTAGACCAATGTTCATTATGATCCCATCCGGGTTTTCCGAAGGGATGTTCACCAGTTGTCCGGAGATCGTCTGGATATTTGGCAGTGAACATGAGGGGGAGGATCTGCGCGCCGCCCCAATCAATTAAACCCGTGATTTTAAGATCGCCTGAGGAGATTGATGTTTCATCAAAGAGGATATTCCGGAGCGCAAGAGCAGGATGATGCAGAACTAGAGCTAGGTAGGATTTCGGTGGCTGAAAGTGGGGAATGAGCGAGGACAGAAGCTGAAAGAGCTCAGCAAACATCTGTGGGGTGCAGTCCAGGTCGCTAATTGACTCGAAGGCATCCTTTTCAAGACTACACCACTCTTGAATGGCGCGTGACAGTTGTTTCTCTAGTTCAGCTCGCCATAAATCCTCTATGGATTTGTACGGACCACCCAAACGTCGCCGTGTCAGTCCCACGAGAGGGCCGACATCATGTCGTCCATCATCACTGCGGCTGATGCTTCCTATTTGATCAAATGGTACAGGCTTGGAGAGCGATGCCTGTAATCTTGCGATTGACTTGATGTAGGACAACTGTTGTTCTTGGGGGAGTGTACTCAGGCCATCTACCAATACCCTTCCAGGAACGAGTTCCATGAGAACATAAGGCGCACAGACAGGATTCGTGAAGTTAGTTTCCATAGCGAATATCTTCGGAACGGGAACGTTTGGATAAAGACCAGATTCGCGTACGAATTTCATGGTTTCTACTTCGGAGCGCTTCACCTCAGAATCGAACTTTTCTTCGTTAAGACTGGAGACGCTAGCCGCTAATCGGGTGTCGTCGCTGAACTTCAATTTATAGACAGTGTTGTGAGAACCCCGGCGGAGAAGAGAGATACAATTGCAGCTCAGGTCGGGGAGTTCT
Source organism: Termitomyces sp. T159_Od127 (assembly GCA_018857305.1). NCBI lineage: Eukaryota > Fungi > Basidiomycota > Agaricomycetes > Agaricales > Lyophyllaceae > Termitomyces > Termitomyces sp. T159_Od127. Next base: position 601 of record JABCKQ010026473.1, on the reverse strand, counting down.
AATGAGGTGGCGAGGTAAGTGGTTGCGCAACTGATGAGGCCTTGCAGGTCGACCCATTCATCCTTTTTCAGCTGCGAGATTTGTTCTTGTAACTCTGGGGACATGAGAGATTGCTGTAGATTCAGAGGCTGCTTCAGTCAAGTACAAGGTGTTCTCATTGGTGATTGATAGCTTACTTTGTTTGAATCTTTTCAGTAATATGTTTGTCTCGTAGACCGTCGATAGGGATTTCCTGGAAGCAGGGTCGAATTGATATATAGAAGAGCCGGAGCCGAATCATGATTGACTCAAATCACCCCGTTCAACGCCGTCTGATGAAGATAGACTCGAACACAACCTTTGGTGCAGGTCACTTAGTCACCACCAAAATGTAACAAATAGTATTGCTCCTTGAAAAAATGATATTTTTCTTAACTGTCTTGCCAAAAAGCTCCTTTTAGTGAGGGGAACAAAACCCCAAGACAGATTTTTGATATTGTCAAAACTGACGGAGATACATTTTTTTTCGGGGGTCGATTTTGCCATTACTATATTAGGAAATTCCAAAAAAGGAAATTCTGTTATTATACATCGAAAGTCTGCGCAACTGTCTCTGGTACAC
>JABCKQ010026472.1:0-10051 GCA_018857305.1 Termitomyces sp. T159_Od127 | reverse complement strand
GTTCTCAATGTGTTGCCATGGGGGCGGCCGGCACTCACCGAAATGTATCGCAAGATGGCCGGGAAAGAGTCAGCGCACGCAGGAATATATATTAACAAGGACGTTATAACAGATATGAATTGGCTCATTGACATTATCCTGAAATCTATAGGTGTTCGCTTCCTTCAATCGACTCATTGGAAAATTGAAGCTGCTGATATGGTGGCATGGACGGACGCCAGTTTAAAACTGGGAATGGCCTTTGTATACGCCGGCAACGGTTTTGCCTATCAGCTGATGCCGGAAGAGTCGGCACCCAAGATAGACATCTTTTTTCTGGAATTAGTGGCGATATTATCGGCCGTGTCACACATTGCTAATTTTGAACATCCACCTCGTCGCCTGCTCATCTTCACAGATAGCTTAGATTCAGTCGCCATCTTCAACTCATTGGGAGCATCCGAGTCTCTGCATAACGCGGTGGTCATGGCCGTGGCAGGCATCATCCTCCAGACAGGAATAGATTTAAAGGTTTGTCACATTGCAGGAAAAGATAACACTAGAGCAGATTTATTATCACGCCTACTATTCGGAGAGTACAGATGAAGATTTAGAGCCAACCACGTCAGCAATTTTGAGCCACCTCGCAACCTTCTGCCGGCGCGATGGAGAAGGTGCTTTTAAGTGCATTGGGCGGGCCATCAAATAGTCATTCGATGTCCCGCCCCTCGATGCAGTTGAAAGATCTAGATGCATTTACTCTTCATCTTCAAACAAACGCCATAGAAAAATTGACTGCGAGCGGATACGCTACAGGAGCACGAGATTATGTAAAATTTTGTATAAACCACAACCTCTCTTTAGATCCCACTCCACAAACCTTATCGCGATACATAGCATACACCTCCAGGTTCATAGCCTCCAGACCGAAATATCTCACAGGCCTTCGGCACTTCATCAAGGACATATATCCCGACTTTGACAATAATCGTGCGCATCCATTGGTTCAAGCGACGATCAGGGGAGCAAAAAAAGTACGCGCGGATCCGATTCATAGAAAGCAACCGCTCCGGCTTCATCATCTGGAAGAATTTGTGAAAGCAGCACGCCGTTCGTCAGAATACGACAACTTGCTGTTTGCGACAATGATGTCGTGCTGCTTCTTTGCCTGCCACAGATCGGGAGAACTGGTCTCAAAGTCAACGAGAGAAGAACCAGATTGGAGGAAGATTATCAAGCGATCATCGCTAAGCTTCTCACCAGGATACGCAGGTTATCGCTTGCCCTATCACAAGGCTGACCCGTTCTTTCATGGTACAGACATCCTCTTCACACATCAAGAGGTTGCAGACCCAGTCTCGCTATTACGCAAATATGCCGAGCGGAGAGATAAGATCCATGGTGTACAACGGGCGCTGTTTATCAGGAGAGACGGTTCAATACCATCAAGAGCATGGTTCAAGTCAAAACTATTCTCTTTCATAGATCAATCCTTCGGTGGTCATTCAGCAAGAGCGGGAGGCGCCACGTACTATGCATCATTGGGCATCTCCGAAGATATCATAAAAGCATCAGGTTGATGGTCCTCTTCAGCCTGGACGACGTATGTGAGGGAGAACCCATGCGTCAGGATGGCGTTGCAGCTCGCGGCATTGAAGAGGCATCGATAAGTCAGGAACCCAAACACCGATTAAGAAACTTTTCTCTCAGCTACGCGCCAACATCTTTTCACCACCTCCATCCCCACCTCACTCCGTTACAGCCGATCATAGCCGTCCCGTCGCCTCGAAAAAATATATATAGAAAAAAATTTTAAGCCGCCCGAAATGGGCGGCTGACATGGGCTAAATTAGTTTGGTACGGATTCAGACAAGAACGTTTATCCTCCGAGCGTCAAATAGCAGAGGTCTGAGAACTAATTCGCCCATCCTGTGACATCCATAGAAGGTGCAAGACATTATAGAAGCAAAGAGAAGGTTGTCATAGTCACCTGATCGATTCACCGTAGTGACAAATGACCTGAGATGAGATATCCTGAGAGGTTGTTAACGTCTTACTGGATCAGCACAAATCTTTTTTGAGCCTTGAATTGCTGCTTGAACTAGCAGATGAGCAGGGTTACTGTCAAACATAGAATAAAAATCACAAATAAAATGTCATAATCCCGAAAGATACTTGGAACCAGAAGCGATAAATCTGGAGGTGAAAGCAATGTATCGAGCTAGCGTTTGGGGAGTAGGGTCGATCGGAAGATGGTGAGAAACACAGAACTTGATATAGTCTTTTGCTCTGGTAGCATATCCTGTCGCTGTCGACTTTTCAATTGCATGTGCTTGAACATGAAAGGTCCATGCATCCAATTGGTCATGAGTCATTGGAGGGCGGATCGATTTTGATGACATTCTGCCTAGTGCATTCAAAAGCACGCGCTCCATCACACCGGCAGAAGATTCCTTGGAGGATCAAAGAAGCGGATGCGGTCAGCAGGGAATTGATGCTTGTAGTCGTCAAGCAGAAGATGGGACAAGAGATCTGCATGTGTGTTATCCCTTCCTGCTATGTGTCTCACATGAAGATCAATATTAGTTTCGAGAATTATACCAGCAATTGCTTTTAGAACTGAGTTGTGGAGGGATTTGACAGCCCCAAGAGAGTTGAGTACAGCCACCAAGTCTAGACTATCTGTAAAGAGCAAAACTTTCCGAGGTGGTCGAGGTTTGAGTGATGCAGCATGTTTGACTGCCGAAAGGATTGCCACCAACTCTAGGAAAAAGATGTCAATCTTATGCTCCAAGGAGTTAGGTCTAATTTGGTAAACGTTACCATTGCCTGCGTAAACAAAGCCAAGCCAATTTTGAGACTTGCATCTGTCCACAATATGAAGTCAGCCATATCATCATTCCAATGAGTGCTGTCAAGCAGGTGGATCCCAATTGATTTTGGAATAATGTCACTGAGCCATGTGAGGTCTTCAATGACTTCACAATTAAGATGAATGCCTGCATGCATTGTCGTCTTTCCTGAGATCTTTCTATACAACTCAGAAAGTGTGGGTCTGCCCTAAGGAAGCACATTCAATAACCAATTCAGGTGGCCAGCAAGATGTTGCCAGGCTCGAAGTTTTGGGCACTGAGAGGGTTCATCAAGGAATGCCTTAAGTTTAGCAACAATGTCATCCATTGAGTCTTTGGTGAGCGCGATGGTGCCACACTTGATGTCAATCCAAAAACCTATAATTTTTAGGCACCTCCCGTATTCTTGTTTCTTTTCTTCCCATGGACAACCAATTGCATCCCATAATATCAAGAGTTATGCTTCTTGTTTTGGACGAAGGTGTCCATGATATTCGACCAGTCTAGATTCAAAGTCCCAAGAAAAGAAATCATCCATGAAATCATGTAGATCAGGGATGCTTAACTTAAATATGCTGAGCCAACACATGAGGCCTGCTACAGCACACCAGCAATGGGGTGATGCTCAATTGCCAAATACAAGGTGGAAGACTATGTGCCATGCACCGTCAACCTTAACAGCTTGACGTAATTGCCAGAGAGGGTGAGCTGGGAGATTAAAGAAGGTGCTAGAAACATCTGACTTCCATACAATCAAGATGTCATTTGGGTTATCTCGCTTTGCGTTATACAAAGCCTGGCCAAAGGTCTTCATATCGTCATACTTGACCTTAGTGTCACGACCTGCTACCGACCCCCAGGACTCAGCCCTGGCCCTGGGACTCCAACCCTCCCAAAACCACCCCCACAACCGCCCCGGGCCCGGACCGCTACCTAGCCAACTCCCCCGGCCATCACCGGCCATCACCACCCGTCAACGCCACCAGCCACTGCCACCTGCGGCATCCCCGGCCATCACTGCCCATCACCGCCCGTTGCCACCACAGCCACCACCATCCGTGGCACCCCCCAGCCATCACCGCCATGACCGCCACATCAGCGCTGGGTCCTGGCTATCACACCGCCCATAGCTGCTACATCAGCACTGGCACCACCTGCCACTCCCAGCCCGCGCTGAGACCTCCATCACACATCACAATCACACATCACCGCTGACCTAACCCCCACACACCACGCCCCGCTCCCACTCCCCCTCATCACCCCACTACCATGTGTCTCTGCGTTTCCAGTGCGAGACCTCCACGCTGCGCAACATGTCTCAACCTTGCCCCACTCTGTGCAGCCCCCAGGTCTCACCCCAAGCCCCGGTGCCATGACCTGCCACTGAAACCCAGGCCTGAGCCCCAGGCCCTACGTACTGCATAGTATATAAGTCGTAGAGTAGTAGTAGGTACTCTAGTCTTGATATTACTGTTGCCTCGTATTGTTTGCTGTGTTCTCATCTCTGTTTAGTTTTCTCGCATGTCCTGGTCTCATTATTCCTACTTGCTTCTTTTCTCATCATACTCATCTCGTTTTGTCTCTCTATCTTGTCTCCACTCGCCTCGTCCCCTAAATCTATTCTAATTGCTCTCCTTTCTCTCTCTATTCTAAGTTCTCTTGGTTCTTCCGTTCCCGGCTCCTCTCTTCAACTTAATCTATTCCATCTCTTATTATCTCATCTTGACTCTTTCTCCTTTCGGCCACTTAACTTCCCCAGGACTCGCTAAGTCCCTGTGCCTGTTATCTCTTTGATCCCCAGGACTCGCTCGCCCACCAGCGCTTGCTCGTCCCGCCCTCTTGTACTCCCGGGACTCGCGCCAACTCCCGGCACTCATCCTCCACCCTCCCCAGCACACACCCCACTTGCCGGCGCTACCAGCACTCCCCCCACATACCGCCCCTGCCCCGCTTCAGTCTCCTACACCTCGTGCCCCTCCCAGTGCTCTGCATCTGTGTACACAGTGATCACCACGTAAGGTATTTGCCCAGTGGACTGAGCCCCCGTGGTCAGCGGAACCTGACAGCTTGTAGTTCAAACTTTGCTAGAGAATCTCTGCTGCCAAATTTTTTCATTAATTGTTATTGATTATGAGTCATCTGTGTATCTAAGGGTTAAGCAATGGTTATGAACCTTTCATGTTGATATGAACCCTTAGCCTTAATAATGTATAAGTCTTAAACCTTATTAACCTGTAACCCTTAGGGCCAACACTGCATGCTAGATATACTAACAAATATGTACCTAGATTGTGACTTACTATGTATCTGTCTAGGTACTACAATATGGTTCCATTTACATGTTCTGAGGATTGTGACTTACTAACCATAGACTGTCTGCTGCTGTATAAGGTTCCAATATACCTTGCCTTTGAAACCTTTCTTTGTTGACTACATGCTTATTGGTCTCTGCACTCTCAATGATGAATTGCCATTGCCGATGGCAAAACATGCATTTAGAACTTTTGAGGGTAATTCCTTTGCTGTCCTCCACTAAAATTCAACTTGAACTTTTAAACAATGGGCATGCTCTTCATCTGATCACATCCTGGTGTCAAGGGCGCTGGAAGCCTTAAAAAGGAGGCCACAAGAGTGGTGTTGGGATATTCACCCTTGTAGGGTGTAGAAAACGACTGTGATTGAGTTAATTGCTTGTAAACTTGAAAGAGAGGATGGCAACTAAAGAGGGTAGGGGGGGGTAGCATTAAAATCCTTGCCAGGAAACCTTGTCACTATCACAACTTAATGCATGACAATAGGTGTTGTATGACTTTTCATTTGACACTACTTGGTTGGTCATGGTCCTAGAGGTGGCTTCCTAGGACTGGGGTCAATTTTGAGTTTTGGGCCAGGAGAAAAAAATTAGGAAGGAACATGGATAGAATATGCGTAAAAATAAGAAGACCAATATTTGTTTGTGGTGGGAGGAACCTCACAGGTTCCATGTGCAGAAGCAGCTGTGATGAGGTGCAGCAAAAACCCCTGACTAGGTGCAGCTCACTTATGACTGTGCCTACCCACTGGAGCTGTACTCTAAGAGCAAATGAAAAAACAAATATAATGGAATATACAATAAGACATGGAACGTAAGTGAAATGTATAATTTCTAATTCATGACATGGCAAGATTCAGAAGATCAGACTAGTCAGTGTCAAGGGTGGCTGTGAAAATTTTTTCCTGGGTGAACCGTTGGTGTGAAGAATCACAGGCCTGTGCAACCACTCTTGTTATGCTGGTGTCCAGTCTTCTCCATTAGATCAAGACTCCATTAGATCAAGAAAGCAAATGAAAAGATGTGTGAATTACTGTTAGTAAAAGATAAGAACATGTCTTTGATGAGGGAGGAAAAAGTCATAGAACCACTCATCATCTTGCAAAAGGTAAAAAGAGGCATAGAGTTAGTCATTTGTTTCATGCACAAATGGTTAGCAATAGGTGTGACATGGCAAAAGATGTTGTCTCTCAGTTAAACTACAGTTGATACCAGCAAAATACATTGTATTTGACCAGGGGATGTGAAAAGTGATGACTCTTTAGTTGCAAATATGAGAAACACACATGTTGCAATGTTAGTAACGTTGCAAGAAGGATCAAAATTCTTTTGTGAGAGAGGAAGCAGTTTGCCTAAATGACAACATCCCCAGAAGGCCATCAGAGTTATGGCCCAGATTGTGTGGTGTTTTGGGAACAAGAAATCCAATGAGTCATATGAAGTTTGTAGCACTGTACCTACCTCAGTTGGTGTATCAATATATGAAATCTCTCAAATGTTCAAATTCAACAAAAACCTCAGCATCAGGGTGGTCACCAATGGCCAATATATTCCTTTCATTAATACAACAGTCATCCAATGAAAACAATAAACATGAGCTGAAAACTGTAAGCTTATAGAAAACACTGAAAATGGTAGGTGGGACATACCTCATAAACAACCAAGGAGCCCACACCAAAGACAAAGACAACAACAGCACATCAACATGTTGACAGGGCATCAAAAGATCAGTGTGATGGGCAAGGAAATTGCTATGTAATGAGATCAATGATTCATCATGCCATTATGATCTCAACATTTGCTAGACAGGTGACTGTGCTTAGTGATGGGAAACAAAAGACAGTCCTGTGACCAAGGCAAAAGTCACCAAAGCCTCTAGTCACACACAATGGCACCACCACAGAGCAGGGGTGTATCAAAGCCAGCTCTGTCAGCATGGAAGCCTGGCCACCCAAGGTCAGTGTGCACCACATGACGTGGAACAGTTGCAACAGCCTTGCGCCATCTGGTCTACTAGTGAGCATGACTGCATCTGGGCTATGTAGAGTAGATGAACTGTGGGGTTGATGAATTAAAAGGAAAGTGCCGTATGGTGGAATCGAGTATATATGCCAAGAATTGAATGATGATGTGATAGATGTTGATGGGTTATTGGATGATTGGTTATGGACATGTCTGTATGTATTTAGCACATAGGTCAAAAGCTTTTAAAGAGATATGCTTTGAACAGCATAGAGACGATTGCCTCCTTAATTGTTCTATTTAGACATTTGGCAACTTCATTTTGCTGCAGCATTGCAGTGTTTGTATTCCTTTATTTCTACAAAAATCAAGAAATTTGCTGGACATGTATTCACCACCTTTGCCATGGTGAATGCATTTAATCTTGCAGCCAGTCATCTGTTCTGTGTGTGCCTTAAATAGTTTGAATGCAGCAAAAGTATCACTCTTTTTTGACATGTCAAAAGCCTCCATCCACCATGTCTTATTGTCAATGAATGTTCCTCACCATCAGCAGTCATCACTAATTACTCAGCCTAAGACATTAGTTGCATGATCAGCTGTATGGAGGAATGCCACCCTATGACACCTGAGACTATCCTCAAATGGCTCACAATCAGCCTTGCTCGAAATCTGGCTTTGGCAACTTGCCGTCGTGTCACTCTGTTGGAAATCACATCTGTGATATTGTGACGGGGTGCCACGAACGCCATTGTCAAAGGGACATGGCCACCGTCTGCTTTGTCCACACAGGTATATATGTCGCTATACGTAGATACACGTACCCTCAGTTTGGTTTACACAACACTGAGGGTACGCAACTTACATTCATCCTCTTACTTATACATACTTATCACAACGTACCTAGATTGAACACTTACTGTGTAATATTCTAGGTACATAAACTCAGTTTGGTTTACACAACACTGAGGATTGAACACTTACTGTGTAATATTCTAGGCGTAGACGACGGTCTACAGTGCTGCACGGTATCACAGTTCTAACACACTCCAATTTCTGTGTGCATGAAGTGCGGATCAATTTTCCTCGCAGTATGTCGTGGCAAAGCCCGCCTGTAATAATCAATTTAAAGTGAGCATTTTGTAAACACCGCATGATAGAGCTCAAACATATACTGATGAAGTCTTTGAACAAAGCGTCAGGGTATTTACATGTTAGCACCTTGGATTACTGATACAAGCTCGAGGGATGTGGCCCAAATTAGCGACCAAGAGGAGACAAATACAAAAGTAAATTCATAAAAAGGTAACGGTAATAAAACTTTGAGTACAAAGTACAGAATTGGTTCATCTCGTCGGATTTTGACATGCGGAAGAGGAGACAGAGGCAAAAGTACAATGCAAAAAAAGGTAGCGGTTATATAACTCGAGTACAAAGTACAGAATTGGCTAACATGTCAACATATCAAGGAGTTTAGGCACAGGAGTCCTTCATTTCAAATCACTTTAGACAACCTCGCACAGTCCGAAAGAAACTACCAAGCGTCCGCCGCCAACTTCCTCGTATCCTCCATTGTTACTTCCAAGACACTTGATAATGTCATTGAAAGCGAAATTACAACTGGCCTGGTTCGTAAACTGGCCTTGGTGGCTGGCCGTTGCGTCACCATAAGCTGCATGAGCGTAAGGTTTGTTCCAATTACCCTCACAGTAGGTCGTGGCAAACGCTTGCCTGAGATCCAAACAGTTTGTAAGCGTTACAAGATGGAGATAAAACATACATCGTGACTGGATTTTCGAATCCACCATTAGGGCACCAATTTGCACGCCAGCAGTCTGCTGCGACAAGCTCGAGGGATGCGGCATAAAGGAATGCAGCAGTAGCAAAGACGGAGAAGTGCATTGTTTGTAGGATCTCTGAACTGTGAACCGGCATCAAAGACAGGTCCTAAAGACCACAAAAGGGTCCCTTCATACCTGTTTCTGAGTTGTACTGACCAAGAAGCTGCGACTTCACCTAGGTTGACTGAGATTGCTCAACTGGCCAGTCTTTTATAGTCTGTGGCTCCGCAAAAGATCACATATTATCATGTCACAGTGATGGTAGATAATAGATATGTAGACATAAATTTCATCTGTATTACGACATTTTGTAACCTGAGCTTGACTATTATTCAAACCCAATCCGGGTGGCAATCCCAGAGACAGATGGTGGCAAATTTTCTCTAGTAGACGTAACTCATTTTTTAGATTGTAGACAAGGAGGTTTGCTAAGGTTTGCTAGATGAGGTCCACTTAGCTTCTTCCGAGCCAAGGGCTTTCTTCCATTCAAGACTTCCACCGGGCCGTCGAAGCTTCGAATGCCTACTTTCTATTAATAGGCGCCACGGAAATTTCAATAGCAGGGTGCAAGGAAGATTAATCATTTTGGTCGAGTGCAAGTTTGTTCCCAGTAGAGAACCCAAATTTCGAGAGTCTTTATCCACGCTTCTGGAGAAATAAGAACATCGATTACTGTTTCGTAAATTTACAAACTGAATCAAAACAGTAAGAAGTAAGCATAAGTAGATATGTACTTCAATATCGGCATGACAGCATTTCATAAGTTGATTGAGCACATTACTCTCGAAACAATTGAGCTTTGCTCTTCCCTGCCAGATAAGAATTCCACCATCAGCGTGGTACTGAACACCTATGCTATCGTTCGGAGAAGTGCTGTAATAATCGGGATCAGAGACTCAAAAGGGCCTATTGTTATGAAAAGTGCTGTAGCTTCTCGTGAACCAAAGAGTTCTTGAAAACTTCTACCTGGCCGTCGATGTTTTGAATACCTACTTTCTACCAAGAGGAGCCACGAAAGTTCCAAAGGCAGGGTTGCTTCGGTTTGCCGTCACTTGCGATGTCCTCAGCGAACAGTCTTCTGATACGTCGTCAAAGGTTGTGAGAGC
>JABCKQ010026471.1:0-10091 GCA_018857305.1 Termitomyces sp. T159_Od127 | reverse complement strand
TAAACTCATCGTTCGACTTTCGCTGTCTTTGTATCATCGTGTTTGGGTCGCGTCCTCTGATCCCATCAGTCGGTACCTGTAGCGATGCCGTGACCTTACACCCACTATGTCACAGATAGATACAGTCCACCGTTAAGATCTCCTTATCTTCATTATCCGTAGTTATGATTACCCAATCATACAACACACTCTAGTATAAATACTTGCACTGGATTGTATGTAGGGTAGCTTTCACAATTATAGGACTTAACCCAGTTCTATCGTGAGACGCTTAATCCCGTGTGACGAAACACTACCCGTTTGGGTGGTCTGGCGTTACATATTTTGAACTTCTACAAGTCCTAAAAACTACTCGACTCTCGCGCCGTGGGCATACACTGGTCTGATCAACCGGAAAGAGTCCTAGCCGTGAGTCTCAATTGCCGTTATGTCTGCTAATCAAGATACTCGTAGATATAACTTTAGACGACTACGACCTGGCATACCCACTCCTACAAGGGGCGCGGTACGAAGGCTTGGAGACCCAATCGACGAGCAGGGCCGGGTCGTATCACCGGACGTGTCGGATGCTGAAGTATGGGGAGACCCCAGCCCGGACGACGCGGCCGTCAGTTCATCTCTAACTGAGTTAAAAGATGATGACCTGGAAAATTCCCCTTCGCAAGAAAGGGAGACCACCCACCAGGAAGGTGGAGGCCTGGAGGCTACTATGATTAGCCCAGAGGGCTCAGCCGAATTTGACCCAGAGGGTCAGGATAAAGGCGTAGATCGGGTGAATGATGAACCCGACGCTCCGGGAAATAGTTCCGAGTATAACCGAGAGGAGAGTCAGGGAAATGGGATGGGCCCCCCGCTGACTCAGGAACAAACGGATACTATAGACAGAGCTAGACGAAATTTAACTGCAGAACAGAGTGAATTAGTCTCTAAGCGGAATAAAATCGTGAAAATCCAACCTGCGATAGATAGAAACCAGGAAAGGGGAAAAGGCCCGTACAAGGGAAAGGGGGTCGATCCAAGAGAATGGGGACAACTAGAAATGGAGAACGACATGGAATTAGATCCGAGAATACAGGAACAACTTCTGAATCAATTTAAGAATCAAAAAAGGAAAAGGGTCTTGCACGATGATGAGGAAGACCCTGATTATTACCCGGGAGATTCGGAGTCTAGTGAAACAGAGGCAGTAGAGTCGGACACGGAATCACACAGAGTACCCGGGGATCCCTCCAAGAACACACAGAATAAAATTGCTGAGTTAGAATTTCAGCTCCTACAGTTAAAGAAGGAGTTGAAAAAGAAGAATGAAAAAAGGGACAGAGAAAAACGCCACCATCGGGGACGCTCCGAACCTCTGTCTAATGAGCTTGGTGAATTAATAGACCGCGTAACAACACGCAACCAGGACTCACAAAAAGAAAAGGAACGTAAACGGGGGGAAAGGGATAAGCCCAGCACCTACATAGGGGAGAAAAGCGCACTAGGGCAAACATTCAGAAGGATTAGGGAAGATCGGGACTTGGGGTCCGAACCCGATTCGGACTCAGAGGAACTAAGCAACGAAGAGGCAATAACCCGCAAGAATAAGAACACCTCTTGGCATGGAAGGGAAGATTTCCACAGACGCAAAGTAAAGCCGGAGGTATATCAAACCTTGATCAAGCCCACTCCGCCCGAAAAATATCATGGAGAACCTAATCTCGAGGCTTTCCAACAGTTCATGACCCAGAGCGCGTCCTATTTAAAATTCGGATACGTACCTAGAGACCGTCACGTCTTGACTATCTCCAACTTTTTGAAGGGACGTGCATGGACTTACTACTCTAGAGTGGCCTCACGCGCTCCTGAGGAGTGGACGCTGAATGAATTCTTCACGGGGCTGTTTGACGAATGCTTTCCGCTTGACTTTAGGAATCGACAGAGGGAAACCCTAAAAAGCTATGGCCAGGGAAAGTTAAGCGTGCGAGACTATGCTGCGGGACTAGAAGAACTATTTACGATAATAGGTCATGTGAACAAAAGGGAAAAGGTCGTAAAGTTGTTTAATGGGTTTCGAAAGGGAGTCCAGAAACGACTGTATTTGATGGGCCTGAATCCTGAGACATCCGGATGGGACGAAGTGATTGAAAAGGCCACATATGTGGAGAGAGCAGATTCCTTAGACTGGGAGGATAAAAACACCAGGAGGAATGAAGGTTCTAACCGAAAAACTGACAACTCAGGAGGGAGCAAGAATGGTGACCATAAAGGGACTTATAACCGAAATAGAGATGGAGAAAGTAAACAGGGTGGGAATAGAAACAACAATTCCACAGATCAGAGCCGAGCCTCCTCAAGGAAAGCTGGGCCATACAACAAGTACAAAAATCCTCGCGTGAATAATAGTATCGCCGAGAAGAACGAGAATAATAGTAAGCCCAGGTTAACCAAAGAGGAGGAAGCAGAATACCGAGCAGCGGATAAATGCTTCAACTGTGGGGTTACCGGCCATTTCAGCCGTAATTGCCCGCGGGGCAAGACTGCCAAAACCTCATCGAAGAAACCCCCAGGGGTGAAATCCTTTAGTATTCACGTGCCTACTGAAGAGTCGTCTTGGGCGGCCGATTTGGATGATGTCACCGAAGGCGTAAGAATATCCATGGCCTCGTTTGAGGTGGAGGATTGGGAGGAAAGTCAGTGGGAAACAGATAGTGTGCCTGACACGGAAGGCACGGACGACAGTCTCCCTGAGTTACAAACCGTATCGGATACAGATGAAGAAGAGATACCTCTACGGCGAGCGACTTCAGACTCAGGAGATAGGAGTGAGGAACAAATACCTCTGACACCACCTGAGGAATTCGAAGACATGTACCCCTTTGAGGTGGCCAATGGAGAAGAAAAAGTATTCCAATTATGGATAGAGGAAGCAGTTCGAGGTCGGCCATCTCAACTGGGGGAAGCAGAGGCTCGAAAATTAGAATATATGCTGGAGTCAATGCAACCCTACCCAGGCGACCCAAGCAACGTGCTACAATACCAAGGACGTAGATTCTCCGCTTATGGGATAGTCGAGGACGATCTATGCCTGTACGACCAAGTACGAGGTAGCGAATTAATAATTTCAAAACGACTGGTGGCTTGGAGGCACTTTGAGATAGGACAATGGTACGTGGACTGGTGCTGTCAGGAAGCAGGATTGCCCCGGTTGTTGCACCCCCAGTATGGTAGCACCCTGGATAAGAACGTGTGGAGCTGGAACGCCGAACAAGTCTTAGAATTGGGATCGCCCTACTTGAACCATGAGGAACCCTGGACAGGGACCCTTGGAGGGCGGTTTGACGTTTCCCCTGGGGAAAACGGGATGTACAGCATCTATGATCAGCACTTAATATTTCAAACCGAAATTCAAGGAAGTTACCTTCGAAATACACGATTGGATTTGGTGTCTTGGTACCGCAAGAAACTAAGGAGAGCGTTCGAGCGACTAGAACATGGCCGTTTCTGTTCCGAAAGAGATGATTTTCCAGATAGCGATCACGAAGATTATGATGAGCTACTAACAGGAATAGGTGCCAGACCTCTGAGTGAGTTGGATCATGACCTTATGGAATTGAGTCAGCCAATTCGGAACCAGGAAAGACTCCATGGGAGGGAAAACGAGACGCACGTACATGTAATCGAATTGAATGGACAACAAGTAGAGGCAGGAACTTACGCCGCTCTACAGAGAAATACTGTAAAACGGAAGAATGAATCAAGGCGGGTGCCAAAACCACTGGTGGTAGTGGCCCAAATTAATGGTCACCCTGTGCGCGCGCTGATAGACTCGGGGTCTTTGGGCAACTTTATGTCAACCACCATAGCAGAACAACTAAAAGTGGACAAACATGAGTTGCAGGAGGCCCTGCCCGTCCAATTGGCCGTGCAAGGATCGAGATCTAAAGTGAATTATGGTGCTTCCGCACGATTCTGTTATCAGAAAATTGACTGCAATCAGTATTTCGACGTGATGAATTTAAATGGCTACGACCTTATACTAGGAACCCCATGGTTATATCAGCACCAGGTAACCATGGGCCTCAACCCGCCGCGGGTAGTTATAGGAAGTGCTGAACCCTGTAAAATGGAGGGAGCAGGGGTAACGCGGTTGTCGTCACGGGCGATGCAAATAGAAGAAGAAAATTTAGAAAAGGCCAGAGAGGAGCTACGGCATTATGCTCAACCGCTCTGTCGCCCCGCGAATGACACTCCGTTGCCTCCACTAAGAGCAATTAATCACGACATCCCATTGATTGATGAACATAAGATATACCCATGGAGACCATCTCGATGCCCGGAGGCTCTGAAGCCTCAGTGGGATGAGAAGCGCGCTGCATACATAAAGAGTGGTCGTTGGAAGGTGACCACTGGTTCAAATGCGGTACCGATGATGTTTCTGAAAAAGCCAGGGAAGGCAGGCGAACCTCCCAGGCTGCGTATTGTAAGTGACCTCCGGATGCGTAATGCTAACACGCACAAAAAGTCATCGCCACTGCCAGATATGGAGGGGATACTGAGGCGGGCCTCCAGAGCCCAGTATCGATCAATTATCGATGGTCAAGATGCGTACGAACAAATACGCGTTAATCCAGAACACGTAGACCAAACGACTATGACTACTCCAGACGGAAACATGGTCAGCTTTGTTGTTCAACAAGGGGATTGCAATGCACCGGCAACGTATCAAGCTCTGATGAACTACTTATTTGCCCCCTACCTTGGGAAGTTTATGGACGTTTATCTTGACGACATAGTAATATATTCAGATACGCTGGACGACCATGTTAGTCATGTAAAACTGGTCTTGGATATATTGAAACGAGAGAAGCTGTACCTGAGTGAAAGAAAATTGAAATTCTTTTGCAAGGAACTTAAATTACTTGGAAGGGTCGTCGATGACGAGGGCATCCGGATGGACCCCGACAAGGTGGATGCTTTGGTAAAATGGAAGACGCCCACGAATCGGGATCTCTTGAGAGGCTTCCTGGGGGCGGCAGGGTACCTAGCGGAAGACATTGATCGTATAAGAGTCCCCATGGGTATTCTACACGCAATCACAGGCGATACGGTCCCTTTCAGGTGGGACCATACCCATCAAAGGGCGTTTGAGGATATAAAGAGACTGGCACTGGCGTGTAGGGACCACCACCGCACGCCATTAGATTACACAGCGGGGGCACCACCTGTGAACATTGTAACGGATGGTTGCGTAACCGGAATAGCGGGCGTGGTAAGCCAGGGCCATGACTGGAAAACAGCACGAGTGGCCGCCTTCTTTTCGGCGAAGTTGAATGCGGCGCAGCAGAACTATCCAGTGCATGAGATTGAGATGTTAGCTGGTGTGGAGACCATGCTCCGGCATAGAGACATACTACAAGGTGTTAGGTTCCGTTGGTTCACAGACCATAAAGGACTTATACACTTACTGAATCAGAAGAATTTGTCGGGTAGGCAGGCTCGGTGGCTCGAGAAGATTGCCGAATTTGATTACGAAGTGCAGTATGTACCTGGGACGGACAACATATTATCAGATGCACTGTCCCGCCTATATTCCAATGAGCAGCCAGGGTCGGTGAGGGCCAGGAGTGAATACACCTACCATGACGTCGTTGATAACGATGGATTAGAACGGCACCTGGTTTCCATGCCGGTGCTGGTTGGGGAGGAAGGTCGTCATGTGGCTCTTCCTATGAGACCAGGGGAGGAGCGGCGGAGGCGACGAACTCCTGAGCCTGCTGAGACAGGACGACAAGAGACGGCGGCAGAGTTTGCGGCCAGGATGACCCGAAGTTTCATGCTCAAGGGCCCTAGAGCACGAAAGGAGGGCGAGGTTGCAGTAGGACAAAACAAGTCCAAGAAATTAACAATCAAAATCCCAGCACGACAAGGGAAACGATTAGCTGGGAAGGATAAGAATGTGGAAGACCAGGAAGCTGGGGAAACATTACCTCACCAGGGTGGATCGTCAGAGGCCGAACGACGAATGGACGAAGACTTATTGAGAAGATCACAGGCTCTGGCAAGCCAGACCGAAACAATGGTCCCAGTCTCATTAGAGGAGTTACTCAGTGGAGGGCGAGAACCCCTGGATCTTATGGCCGAACTAAAAGGGAAATATAGAGACGATAAGATCTTTCAAAAGATAATAGAGGCGCCAAGGGAATATAAAAACTTCGAGGTAACAGAGGAGGGGATCGTATACATCAAAACCGATCGAGGAAGATTACTCTGCATACCGGAGGTAATTGTGAGGGGACGGAATGTGCGAGAAATAGTGATCGCAGAAGCCCACTCACTACTAGCCCATTTGGGGGCTAGAAAGACCTTGTTGTATCTCCAAGATCAGGTCTGGTGGAAGACTATGTCCCACGACATACACGAATATTGTTCCACATGCATGACATGTAAAAGGAGCAAACCTTCTAATCAGAAACCATATGGCCTGCTGCATCCCTTAAAAGTTCCATCGCAACCTTGGGAGGTGATTGGGATGGATTTTGTGGGTCCATTACCCGAATCTAAGGATAGGAACGCGTCGTATGACTCCATAGTGGTGATAATAGATCTACTAACCATTATGGTACATCTTGTGGCAGCCAGAACAAACTATACTGCAAGACAAGTTGCTGAATTGGTGTTTGCTGAGGTGTACCGACATCACGGTCTACCAAGGGCAATAGTTAGTGATAGAGATTCATATTTTACCAGTATATTCTGGTCGCACTTACACCAGCTGATCGGGACTCAACTCAGGATGTCATCTACCTACCACCCTCAATCAGATGGAGCTACGGAAAGAGCCAACCGGACCGTGATCCAGATGATTCGTCAGTGCGTAGGGCCAACCCAGAGGGATTGGGTCTCCAAGCTGCCGGCCATAGAATTCGCTATTAATATAGCCCGATCAGAGACGACAGGATACGCACCTTTCTTCCTGAACTCGGGAAGGCTGCCGCGCTCTCTAGTCTGGAAGACGGCACCGCCTACTGAGTATCCAGGAGTCAGGGTCTTTGCGCAGAGATTGAAGATTGCAATTATGGCTGCTCATGATTGTATATTAGCAGCAAGAGTCAAACAAATAAGGGACGCTAACCGCCACCGCCAACCTTGCCCCTTTGAAAAGGATGATTTGGTATACGTATCTACGAAGAACATGACGTTCCCTAAAGGCCTAGCCCGCAAATTAATTCCGAAATATGTGGGTCCATATCGCATATTGGAAGACTTTGGAAACTTCTCATTTCAAGTTGAATTACCAGCCTCAATGCTGCAACGCGGGATAAGGAATGTGTTCCACGCGTCTCTACTGCGCATCCATAATCCCAATGATGATCGCTTGTTCCCCGGCCGACTTGATGAGCAAATCGTGAGCCCAGTCACGGAAGAATGGGCTGCCGATCGAATTGTGGCGCATAAGGGTGCAAGGACCAACGCGATGTTTGAGGTTTTATGGACAGCAGGAGACAAGACCTGGATGTCGTATGATCAGGCTAAAGAATTAAACCTATTGGATTCGTACCTGGAACTATTAGGAGTTGAGGATATAAATCATTTGCCCGACGGATCTGGGAACCCTCCTAGCGATGACCCACAAACCTATTTAGGGCAAGTTAGTACCGTAGACATAAAAACCCGCACAGAGGCTCCTACCGTGGAGCTAAAATCCCCCAACCCCCCAGCGTCGGATTCTCGACTCATCCTTCAGTTGAACGCCACTCGCTATCTCGACTACCCTCCTATGAATTATCAAGTAAGAAAGGGGCCCCCTCTTCATGCAGGCTCTAAAGCAACGGAGACCCACCCTTTTATCCACCAGAACGCCACAGACTTGATAATCACCCTCTGGGATCCCGCCAGGCCCGATAAGCCTTCTCTCTGTGTACATCCCTTGCAACTATCCTTGATTGTCCAGTTTGATGGTCATGTTCGTGCCACGCGTGGGCGACCCAGCTGTGCCAAGCCGGCCGGATATGACGAAGTGGCGGGATGGATCAACTCAGCTGACCCCTCGGACTGTCGTTACCACCTGGCGTCCTTCGACTCTAAGACCCAGAGGTGGATAGTGCCGGCCAAACCTTTCCCTTCGAGCCTACTCCCCACTACCTTTATAGACCCTCGTCTTCAGAAGCTGGTCGACATTGGTTTCATTACTGAAAATGGAGACGTCGATAAGCAAACTTACGAGGACACACTTCGCGCTTGGCGCGCCCCCTCTGGCCAGAAAGTACAGAGTACTAAACACTATCATGCCAGACAAGCTCAGAAAAGGACCAATCAGTTGCCTGGAGCCCTACCCTATTCGTTTTCCCTACCGACACCCATAGAAATGTCGCGGGGATATGATGATCGTTATGCCGATCGCGAAGATGCCCATAGCCGACGCGTCAATTACCCCGACCGGCGTTCGGCTTCCCCTGAGCGACGTTCTGCGGAGGCCAAGGTTAGTCGCCCTCGAGCCAGATCCCCCTACCGTGATCCTGACCGACGCGACTATGTGATTCACGGTCGAACCCCTCCCTATGACTCTGACAGCCTGGAGCAGCGATTGGAGTTGTTGCGAGAGTTGCCCCGGGTCCCCGCGGCTAAACCCCGGACCGACCACTCTAGTAAAAAACCCCGTGCCCGCGCTGCGGCCTCTCCTACCGGCACTAAGGTCCAGGCGAAGGACCCTCAGGGAAACGATAGAACCGAGTCTGCTGATGTCGTTATGAGAGATGGTACCAAGGTGGACCCAGCCTTAGCTCACGCCGAACTTACGGAGTACGTCGACGACGAGGAACCGAGCCTTCCTCAAGGTGCCTTGGGAAACACTGAAGATTTAGACGCGGAAGGAGAAGAAGATAACTAATCTCACCCCCCTGGCTATTCCCACGAGAAGCGCCCATCCCTAAAGTCATTCATTTCCAGTCATTCCCTTTATTCTATTACGAGTTTAAGACGTCCCAACAACAGTGGTTCGTCTGGAGGGCGTATGTAGCGATGCCGTGACCTTACACCCACTATGTCACAGATAGATACAGTCCACCGTTAAGATCTCCTTATCTTCATTATCCGTAGTTATGATTACCCAATCATACAACACACTCTAGTATAAATACTTGCACTGGATTGTATGTAGGGTAGCTTTCACAATTATAGGACTTAACCCAGTTCTATCGTGAGACGCTTAATCCCGTGTGACGAAACACTACCCGTTTGGGTGGTCTGGCGTTACAGTACCGCGGTATTGTATGTAAGGGTATGTATTCCAAAAACGTCAGCTAAATGTCGACTGAAGACGGCCTCACCTGAAGGCAGTGGCAATCAAGGCATTCATAGTGAATGCATCGATGTAGATTGTGATGTGTGTGTTTTGTGAGATCACTTGCGATTTATTGTCACGGTGCCAACGTTCTCAATGCATTGGCTCGAACTGGACTTGAACGCCACTAGTAGATGTGTCCGACAACGAGTCTCCGGAAATCTTACCAAGAGCTCAAACTGTTAAATTTAAGGTGAGTACATCGTCTCCATCTGCACTTGATTTCATGATGTCAGATGGCCTTGAACGAACAAAAACCTGAAGGTCGAAGGAAGAACTGAAAGCATACTTTACAAACATCCTTCGATGAACAAGGTCATTCTTTACATGCCTCTTCCAGAGTCACAACGAACATGTAGAAGACGCGTACTGTGACAATGTTCGGCTTGCACGGATGGTGGTTCATCATTGAACATGCATGCCAGCGGAGCATTATTCTATCCGTACTTATTATGCCCCTACACGCTGTCAACAAGCCCACACGCTTCTATTATCTTGACAATTGTAGTAAGTATCCTTGAGTTGCTTTACAGACAATCCTCATCCACGTACTGCAGAATACTCGAGGTTGAATGAAGGGGAACTATCTCAAGGGTCACCTCTGGAAAATCAACAGTTCTGTTTGCTTGCCATGTAGACGGGGTCGAGCGACAATCTTTAGATATGTCGATTTGCTCACGTCATCCTGTCGGCTTGTGGTCGTGTATGTCGTGCTCATTTGTTCTTCAGACTTAGGGTTGTGCCGCGATATGCAAAAAGCGAAGCTTAT
>JABCKQ010026470.1:0-10097 GCA_018857305.1 Termitomyces sp. T159_Od127 | reverse complement strand
TCTTTTATATAGGAAAATGTCCATCAGCTCTTAGCAACGCCTAACAGTGTCAGTCAAGCTGTCTGCCATGTCAAAAATGCCAAAAAGTAAGTATGGAATTGCCCAAATGTCAATATAGTGGAATGATGGCAGTTACTAGGGCATGGCAGCAAAGCTGGCAAAACCTCGGGGTCAAGAAAATAAAGTTAATAAATCAGAAAATAAAGTAAATAAATCGAAAATAATGAGAAAAAATACGCCAAGGGTGGGCCAGGGGTTTGAACCTCAGCTTTTGAAGGGGGTGGCCGGTAATCGATAGGGCACGCTAACCACTAATCCATGTGGTTGTGCCAGGAAAATTGTTAGTACACCTTTTGATACAACCTGGGTCTTATCATTTCCCCCTAACTGAAAAATTGACTGTCCTCAGTCAACTCCTAGCAATCACATGTTGTGGGTCCATGCGCTAATGGTTCATGCACAAAGCTTGGGCATATAAAAGGTTTAGTGGTCATTTTGGCACTTTGTTACTTTTTACCCCTTTCCATGTCGACTCCTACTGCTGATGCTTTCCTTGCCTCCACCTCGTTCATTATGCACACCAACCTGCTCTTGGCACAAGTCCAAGGCCTGGGCACTGAGGCGCCCCGTCACAAGGTTGAGGGCATGATGCGCCTATAGCAAAAGTGGCACACGATGCGAGGAAGTAGGATCATGTGGGAGAGAGATGGAGAGCTGTTGGAGTGGTGCATGGCGAGGTACCACAACAACCTTGGCACTGAGTGGGTGGCGCTCTTTGCCAACAACTTTGTGAGTTCTATATCATTGCTATGTGATGCACTAACGGCTGGATCTAGATGCCTGCGGCTCCTTCTTTTGACAAGGAGCTGGAGGCTTTGGTGGTGGGGGAGGAACCCTTGGTGGTAAGTACAGCTGCCAAAGGGTAAGGTTTTCTTTTACTAATTTGTTTACTTAGCTTTGGTCTGACCTGTCTCCCTGCAGTAAGGAGGCAGTGATTGCTCCCCTTGTGGAGCAGGATTTGCGGTGGCAAGAGGAGTTTTGGCAAGAAGTTGCCAAGGAGTCTGAGGCTGACATGCAGCAGCGCAGCACCAGTAGTTTGGAGGCCTTAGCGTGTGAGGGGTTGGGTCTGGGAGAGGCCACAGAGGCTGGCGAGAGGTCACAGCAAGGGCAAGAGGAGGAGGAGGAGGAGGGTGCCAAGGAGAAGACACCCAACACCATGGCTGGCGCTGCTATGGGAGCAGCAAGGAAGGCTCCCACAGGTGGCGCCAAGGGACTAGCATTGCCCGCTAAGAAGGAGTCCCCCACCAAGCTGGCCTCCAAGCACAGGGGGCGCCCAGCACCAAGATACAAGGTAAGCGGCAAGTGTATTGATTGAACTCACTGGTTTCCAGATCCTTGGCGACAAGTGCTAACGCGGCAAGATTTCTCTGACAAGGAGTTGGTGCATCTCTTGGCACCTAGGTGGGCAGAGGCTGTGATGGACACGGGAGTAGAGGCAGGGGTGGTCTTGAAGGAGACCAAGGACAAGGCAACAGTGGACTTGGCGACGTGCTAAGCGTTCAAGGAAGAGAGGGGGGTGGTAAGTGTTTGTTATCTCTTTAATGTTTTGCTGACATCTTCTTTTTGTAGTGTGATAAGTGCTGGATGGACAACCACCTTGTGGGCGCTTCCCCATGTTTTAGGTGCGTGGCCATGAAAAGGCTGTGTACCTTCAACGGCACCAAGACCCAGGAGTGCAGCAATGCCCCTGACTCCACAGTGGAGAAGACATACCACCAGGCAGTGCTGGTAAGAAGGGCGCAAGTGGTGGTGGAGAAGGCACGGGAGGCCGAGGCTCAAGGGGAGGCCGTCAGCCTCAGCAAGAAGAGTTTGGCGCTGCCGACGTGCCAAGAGGATGAGGAGAGAGGGAGTGGCAAGCGCAAGCGCAAGGCTTCCCTGCCTTTGTTGCCAACGGACAAGGGGAAGAAGAGGGTGAGGGTGGTGTCACCAGCGGTGGTGACACCAGAGGTAGAGTCAGAGGAGAACGATGAGGACGAGGCATGCTGCCTTAGCACAGCTATCGAGGCCAGTAAGGCGGTGCCAGGTGTGGAGGACTTGGCGGGTCCAAGTCACCAAGCGGAGGTGCCTCAAGATATTGGCGCCCTGCCTGAGGAGATGGAGTGGGATCAGGCTGAGGAGGAGGCTAAGGTCGGGCCTGAGGCAACTCCCCAGGCGCAGCCTTGGGGATGGGGGTTGCCCCAATGGTCATGGTTGCTGGAGTGGGGTGCCAACGATCCCACAACACAGGATGTCTCTTCAGGCGACGAACTCAAGTCCTGAGAGCCTAGATGCAGGGTAACGGCAAGGGTAAGTTTCTCAGGTTCATGGCTTATTCACTATGATACTTAGCGCATTCTTTAGTTCAACCCTCGATGGACTTCTCCGCCAGCGCCAAGGGTGACTGGGGAGGCCTTTGAGTGGCTGGGGGAGGACCTAGCGCACCCAGTAGTGCCTTTCCAGCCAGCCATGTTTTTGGAGAGGATGAGGGTGCGGACTGCCCAAATTGAAAGGCTTTTGGTGCGGAAGAGGGAGGCGGTATGGGCGGAGCTGATGGGCTTGCGCCTGCAGCACTCATTGTTACGGTGGACCATGGAAACGCTTTGCAACTATCAAGAGGATGTGACGCAAGTGCTAGAGTGGCAGGAGGAGCATAACGTCCAAGAAGGTGACCTCCTTCCCTTGCGCGACCCCAGCCTCCCATCCGACGATGACTAGGCGCTAACTTCTGTTGGTGTTTAGTTTGTAATTTGTTAAATAATGTACCAGTTTTTGAATAGCTTGTATCATAGTGTGTAGAAAAAAAATGGACTTGAGGGGATTTATGAATAAAGTAAATGAGTGACTTAGCGAATTGTTGATGAATAGGTATTTAATGGCCTTTGGGGAACGCTCAGTAAATTATCATGGCAAAAAACCCCTTGGTGGTGGTCTGCGCATAGCACAGAGCACTAAGGCCCTTGGTGCTGCATCTTGTAAGGTAATAAGTAAGTAAAATGACTGTCTGTGTGTGTATTAATCAAAAATGGAAAAATCATGTATAAGGAATGGCTTAGTGCTTGTTGTGAATTGGCACTTATTTGTCGTCTTCTTCCCCTATTGCGGGTAGGTCTTCATTGTCTAACAAGTCTGTTTCTTCAAGTTCCCTTAGTTTGGTGGTGTCTATGTCAAGGGTGCTAAGTGGCAAGTCAATGTGTTTGCAGGCCAAGTAAGGCAGCAAGCAGAAGGCAGCAACCGGCCTATGTAACACAGAGCTGTCCAGTTCACAAAGGACATAGGTGCCTCCTCTATTCCTGGAGACGACTACCAGCAGGCCAAGGTACCAAGGATGCATCTTCTTGTTGTGTGTGGTTTCAATTTTGGAATTGCGCATAAGGACTAAGGCTCCCCTCTTGAAGTCATAGTCCCTGATAGTGGCACTGTGGTCAGTTTCAAACCTTAGCACTGCTTTGCACCTGGCGCTGAAGACAGTTTTGTGTAAGCGCGCTAAGTCTTCTTGGTGACATTGCAAATCTATAGCTCTCCTGGCGACCAAGTCAGTAGAGGACAATATGCTGTTGGGTGCTGGCTGTAGGTAGGTGGCTTCAACTATGTCGGCAGGTAGTAAGGAGTGAGTGCCAGTGGCCACGTAATAGGGTGAGCATCCCATGCGTTTACGGATTGTTACCCTTTCAGACCAGAAGACTAAGTAAGTGGCCTTGCTCCATCTGTTCTCATTGCCATCTACTGCCTTGAAAAGGGCTTGGCACACATCAAAGTGTGGGCGCTCCACCAGTCCGTTAGCACACTTGTTGTAGCTGGAGATGTGTATATGGTGGATATTATATTAAAAAGCCACTTAGCAATAGTGTCAGTGTTTTCCCGCTATGAACTAGCAAGCATCTCCCCTGGATAATGTACTTGAAGCATCCTGACTTGGGCATGTGCATAGTGTCAATATAGATTTTACTGAATAAAGGGGCTGGCGTAGCGACCGTAGGTGGTATGAGGAGCTGGCGTGTTTGCTGTACCTGGCAAAGATGACACATTTTAACATACCAAGCAATATCTGCTCGCGCTTGAGGCCACCAAAACCTCTCCAGCAAGGTAGCCCTAGTCGCGTAGAGACCATGGTGCCCTAACTTGTCATGCATAGCATGGAGGATTCATAGGCAACCATCTTTCTTGACCACCAACTTGTGGGCACCATCTTTATTTTGGCGCCAAAGACGATTGTCGCTTAGGAAGAAGTTGGTAGCATAGCGGATGAAGGATTTATACTCATCGTCTGTTAGCTGAGGAGGGCGCTTAAGATCATCCATCCATTGGCGCATCAAGTCTAGGCGGCGGTCTTCTTTGGCTGCCTTGGTGCTCTTGGAGACCACGTCATAGGTAAGTTTGCTACTGTCTTCTTGTAGTGGCTGGGGTTCTTCTACTGCCCAGACTGCTGGTTGTTGTGTGTAGATGTTTAAATCCTTGGTGTAGAAGGTGTCAATAGTTGGAAATGGAGTTGGTGTATAGGGTACAATAGGGTGGAGAAGGGTGTTAGTTGGAGTATCAGGTCGTAAGAGTCTGATGGGGAGCTGAATTAGGTGTATGAATCCATGTAGTCTGTCTATCCAGTTGCTAAATCTGTCATCGTCGCTAAGGTCTGGTTTGGGGTTGCCAGGCTGCCTGGGTCGCCTAGATAGTCCATCGGATCTATGGAAGGTACCTTTAACGTGAACTAACTCAAAGTGGAACATAAGGATAGCTACTACCCATTGGTTTATGCTTGCCAACGGTTGAATGTCCTTTAACGTGAACTAACTCAAAGTGGAACATAAGGATAGCTACTACCCATTGGTTTATGCTTGCCAACGGTTGAATGTCCAGATTCTGGAGCATACCCTTGATGTACCTGGCGTCAACTTCCACTATAAGGTTCCTGACTCCAATTAAGTATAGTCTTAGCGCCTGGAACACTCAAAACAAGCCGTAAAGTTCCAGTTTTAGCTGGCTATAGCGGGATTTGCAGTCATTTAGGGTAATGAAACCAAAGTGATTATAGTGCCTCTGTTTATAGTTGTTGCTAAGGCATTGACAGAGGTAGAATCCAACGGCAATGTATGAGGTGTCGACAGCAAGAATAACAGGATTGGGCGAGGTGTAGTCAATGGGTACAAGTGGCTTAGCATCCTGGAGTGCCTTGACGAGATCTCATTGGGTGTTTACTTGCTTGGGTCCAAATTCAAAGGGCTTGTTAGCACGAGTAAGTCAGGTAAGGTGGTGTGCGCAGTGTGCAAAGTTCTGAATGAACATGTGCAGTACTCCCACAGTTCCCAGAAAGGCGCGTACTTCTGAGAAATCATGACAAACCCCCCATTGCTCCAGTAGCACTAAGCGAGACTTGTCAGGGACGCGTCCCTAGGGAGTGCAGATGTGGCCTAAGATTTTGAATGTTGGCACACATAGAACTAGCTTGTGCCCAGAGAAGGTCCTGCTGCAGTACTTCATCTGGTGTAATACTCTATTAAGAAGCTGAAAGAAGTTCCATAGCACCAAGTGTATGTTAGGATTGTTGGGATGCTTAGCGGGGATGTCATCAATGAGTCGCCAATCTTTTGGTCCCTTGGCACCTACGTCGTCAATGAAGCAGAGGACAAATTCAGGGGTTTTGGGCTGGAGTATGTAGGTGACATCATCATGAAAGATGGGTACAGAGTTAGTCCACCCCATGGGAAGGATAACCGAGCGAAGGGCTCCAAAGAGTGTCTGAAAGGTGGTAAGGTCTTGAGAAGTGGAATGAACTAGCCGCTCGTCATAGCCAACGTAGAGGTACAGAGTAGCACCACAGATTCAACCCGCAAAAGATTCTGCTATGTGGTCCAGGAATGGTGGCATGCCCAAGTGCTGGATAGTGACCCTATTTAGCGGTTCTAAACTGTGGACAATACAAAGTTTACCATTCTTTTTGAGTACACAAAACCAGCGTGAGCGGTAAGTGCTATTTGACAGCTCATAGACGCCTGCTTTGATTTTGTCATGAATAATCTGGCAAACCTCTGCCTCCAGTCCCGGGGGAATAGGCCTGTTATGTTCAGTCCACAGTACATGGGGAATTGTAGGGATTACCACCGGTGGGAAGAAGTCAGTCCTAAAACTTCCCCTTTCCGTGTCGTCCCATGCAAAGGCCTTGTTTTGTTTGGACATCATGTCGCTAAGGATGTCGAGCTCTGCATGGGTTAGAAAGCTGGCGTTGTGGTCCTTGAGAAACTGTTGGCACCTTTCCTTGGTAAAGCGTCCTCTAGGCTGGAATGGTGGTGGGTTGGGGTCCAAAGAGGGCATGTCGGCAAGAGGGTCACCAAGGATTTTGCGCTCTATCCTGAACTCCTTGGGGACACTGCTGGCGACGGGCTTGGTTTTAAGCACTATGGGCTTATACTTCTTTTTGACATGTACTCCTTTTCTTTTGGGGGTGTTAGTTTGCACATAAGTGGGGTGAATTTTGGGGGTAACAGAGATAACCGATTGAGTAAGTCCAAGAATTGCAGGGGAAGGTGAGTGAAGTAAGGTAGTGAGGTATGTATTGGTGGTGGCGAAGGGTTGAAAGGTTTCGGATGCTGTAAGGTACAAATATGACAAGGAGGGGTTTTCAAGTGGGGGAGAACTATTAGTGGGATTAGTGCTAGTGATCTGTGAAGGGGAGAGTACTTCAGGGTCAAGAAAGGCTGTTTTCAGTATATATAAATTGTCCAAGATATGATCATACTCCAATGTAAGTGCCACATCTCCGTGATCATCATCGTCGCTAATCACATCCTCGATGGTGGATGAAAACACGAGTGCCAATGCTCATCTAAGCACTGGTGCATAAAGAGTGGTCCCTTGCCACGTGGTCCTTTATTCCTACCCTGGGGGAATGTAAGCACCGTGTGCCTAAGGCTAGAATTTGGGTTGCTAATGGTCAGGGTGGTTTCTTCATTGCTAAGGGTCCATACTATGGATCGCACTAAGACGTCAAAAGGTCAGCTAAGAAGAAGGTTGTAAGCAGGTGATCAAATGATATGGATTTGGAGGTAAAACATTACGTCTCCAATGGTGCAGAGTACATTCTTGGCAAGCCCTAAGGACCTGTCGACGGTGCCATTGGCGCTCTGCATATTGAGGACTATGCTAGGGTCATATATTAGATCCAAGTCGCTAGCTACCTCAGCTGCCATAGAGATGATCTGTGAGCCACTATCAACTATGGCCTCCACTTTAGTGTGATGGTTGATGGTCATCATTATTGAACGTATGGCTTGGGAATCGTGGGCTACCGTTAATATGGCTGGGTCTTCATCAGCATCGAGGAATTTCACATAGGTTTTGATGGGGTCAATAGAAGTGGCGTTAGTAACTTTGGCCAGGGTTAATGATACTGCATTGGTGCTTAGCGTTGGTGGAGTGTCACTGGCGACTGAGAAGCCTGGCAATGCGTCGTCCAATTCATCCACCGCCGCTACTCCTGTGGCTACCTGGCGCTTAGGGCTTACCGCTGTCCTCATCTGGTTCTTGACATCTGGTGCAATGCTGCATAGTTCCTCCACTGATAGCATAACGGCTGACTTCATAATGCGTGCAAATACTTGGTTGGATTTCTCAATGTCATAGACTGGCACTGTAGGTTGGTAAGCGCTATCAGTGCGCTTGTCAGGAGCGCCAAAGTTTCATTGCACCGGAGGCTGATAATGGTTATTGAGTCCTGAATAGGGGTGAAGGGGTGGCAAGGGATCAGGAACGTTAGCAACAGGTGGCGTGTTGTCGGCAGGAGTAGTGCTGGTAGAGGCTGAAGAGGATTCTGGCGCTGGCAGGGCAGGGTCATTGGCAATGGTCGCCATGGGTTTGTAGCCCTTCAACGGCTGCTTGGGTCTTGGCACTTTTACCCTGTCGAATACCTGGTTCTTGAGAGCGTTTAACTCCATCTCAAGAGCTGCTATACGACTTTTCTTTGACAAGCCTCCCTTATCACCAACACTATCCAAATGTAACACCTTGTGGATTAACTGCTGCTGGATGTGTTGATCTGCATCAGGGTTGGCGTTGCCACTAAGAGTACCTGTGGCAACGTTGCTGGAGTTGCGCCTATGCCATTTCTTGATAGGACTTGAGCTTCAGATAGTTGGAGATATTGGCGCCAGTAGAGAGGATGACCTTGCCGTCTGTACCATGCCTCACCCATCCTAAGCGGATGTATTGTTCCAAGATGTTGCACTGTCCTCTGCTCATGGTGTGGCCTAGTTTGCCACAAAAATGGCAAAGACTGTTAGCAGCATTAGGAGTACAAGGGGTACTGAGCTGGGTATTAATCATGATTTCAATTTGTGTCATAGCTGATGCGACTGCAGCGCTAATGGCAACTTCCATGTCTTCCTTTTTGATGTAACTGTCAGTAGTGACTGTGTTGTTGGCGGCCTGTGGCTGGGTTGGGACGGGTAGGATTCCTTTAGTGTGGGGTATGCCTAAACTCGCGTCAGTACCCTTTAGGTGCCAGTTACCTGCCTTGTAAACATCTTTGACATTGTATGGATCCTTGGGGTGATGTGTCGGCTTGAGAATTTCTAGTCGCCTAGCGATCTTTGCCCAAAGTGAAGTCAGAATTCCTTGTTGGAATAAGCATCGTTCCTCATTAGCGTGGATCTTGCCGTGCTGGAGTAACCACCAGGAGATCTTTTGGAATTCACAGTAGTACGTTGAGAAGGTGCCAAGGGTATATGCGCTAAGATCAAAATTGTCTTGGACCAACTGGTGAAGCTCATTCACTGTGTAGCGTGTAGACTCTTCAGCACCAGGGTACAAGCAGATTACAGCTTCCTTCCAGTTTTCATAAGATATAGCGGTAGCTGCTTGGTTGCCAACTGGTGTAGTGGTTGCCGCAAACTCAAGAAGGCCAGTCCAAGTCTCAGTTGTGTCGTACGTAACATATCTTGCCGCGTATTCCTTCATTTGGGTGTGGTTGGTAATGCCGCAGTCCCTGAAGAGGTATTCTAACTCCTTGAAGTATTGAGTGAGTTCCCTGGGTTTTGATTCATCCCACTTTGGCGCAGAGAAGTGGTTACAAGGGGGCATGCATTGGGTGGTAGGTTCCATGAAAGTCGGCAAGGATAGTTGTATAGTTGGCATAGGGGATAAGATTGTTGGCGTGTTTTTAGCGAATGGGGAAGGGATACCAGAATCAAATAACTGGGATAATGGGGTAAGGGGTGATGGCGGGGTGTAGAACTGTATGTCGGCAAGGGGTGAGTAGAGGGGGTTTTCTGGGCTAACTGTGAAGTCAATGCTGTGTGGAAAGAGGTCCTCGATGTCATCTGCAGTAAGATCTTCATGTGCTTGATGGAGTTCTTCCAACAGGGTCATCGGTGGTAAGGTGCCTGGTGTCACGACCCGCTACCGACCTCCGGGACTCAGCCCCGGCCCCGGGACTCCAACCCCCCAAAACCACCCCCACGACCGCCCCGGGCCTGGACTGCTACTCGGCCAACTCCCCCGGCCATCACTGGCCATCACCGCCTGTCAACGCCACAGCCACCGCCACTCACGGCACCCCCCGGCCATCACCGCTGTGACCACCACATCAGCGCTGGGTCTTGGCTATCACATCACACCAGCACCAGCACCACCCGTCACCCCCGACCCACGCTGAGACCCCCATCACGCATCATGATCACGCATCACTGCCGCCGACCTCCGCATGCCACGCCCCGCTCCCGCTCCCTCCTCACCGCACCACCACCGCGTGTCTCTGCGTTCCCAGTGTGAGACCTCCGCGCCGTGCGACATGTCTTAACCTCACCCCATCCCGTGCGGCCCCCGGGTCTCATCCCAAGCCCCGGCGCTGCGACCCACTGCTGGAACTCGGGCCTGATCCCCGGGCCATATGTACTACGTAGTATATAAGGCGCAGAGTAGTAAGTAGGTACTCTAGTCTTGATATTACCGTAACCCCATCTTGTCTGTTGTGTTTCCGTCTCTGTTCCGTCTCTAGCGTGTCCCAGTTTCATTACTTTTTACTTGCTTCTTTTCTCGTACTCATCTCGTTTCGACTCTCTGTCTCGTCTCTA
>JABCKQ010026469.1:0-10108 GCA_018857305.1 Termitomyces sp. T159_Od127 | reverse complement strand
AAGGTTAGCTCCGGTCACCTGTACAGTTGTTCCCACGCCTCCGCCGCCCGCTGATGCGCCGCACCAAGCAGCGGGGAATCCTTAGACTTATTCTCTTTGGATTTCCCTCTGCTAGGTGATTAGTACCATTGTATCATTGATTACCCTGTCTAATACAACTTTGGATTTCCCTCTGCTAGTTGTGTGATTGAGCCGCAACTCCCGGAGGTCGCCCTTACATCTAGGCTCAGTGGGCAGTGTCATGCAAAGTGCTCAGGCTTTTTGCATCACCGACACAATAGCAGTGTGGAGTGATATTGCTGGGCAGCGTCTATGTCCATAGAGATGCTTGAGAATAGAGGTCGTGGTGCAGGAGTGGCCAAAGCAGGTACAGGTACTGGAGTGCAGGGGAGCAGGATGCTAGAGAGTTACCATTGAAGTAGAGCGGGGAGCAGAGTGTGCCAGGCATAGCTCTTGCTGGATCTCCATGAACTGCCATTAGTCTTGGGCCACCTTGTACCAAGAGGCAATCTGTTAATTGTCCAGGCAGCCCTTGGCAAGGTTGTCAATATGCTCTATTAAGGCAGGGTGCAGGTGATTTCAGAATGTGAAACACAGCGGCAAACCATCTAAATAGGCCACTTGCTCAACCAATGCCCAGAAAGAGTTGATGTACTCACTCAACATCTGCTTTTTCTGCCTGTACTCTTCTCTGTTGTGCAGTGCTAGTGCAGCAGACTTGGCAGGATTGATTGGGAAAAACTCTGCCCAGAAATTCTTTTCAAAGGCAGCCCAGTCTGTAAAGCTTCCAACACCTCTGGTAATTGGAGCACACAGCACGTAAGTGAAAGCCCGCCTGGCCTTCATGTAGGACAGCATCTAAGCTATCTTCAACATGTTAGAGTCAAAGGCATCTCCACTAAGGTGAATGGTAGGTGAGGCAGGACTGGAAGAAATGCTCTTCAAAGGTGTGGTCACCATCATACGTGTTTAGGAGCACTGGACATGGTATCTGTGCCTGGAGACCTGCCGAGACCCTCCAGGGCTACTGCTAGAACTGCTGGGGCTGCCAGAGAGGGCTCTGCCACCAGAAGTGGTGTAATGAGAGGGAGTAGACACTTTAGTAGTGCCTGGAGAGACTGGAAAATGTGATCGGTGGTTTAGCAGAGAGTGGAGAGTTCAGTTGTGTGGTGAGTGAGAGAAGCTTGAGTTAGTTGCATCTGCATCTCTAGGTGTAGCAGGCAAGTCCAGGCCTCATTCCGAGGAGCTGGGGCATCTGGAGGAGTGTTTGGATTGATGAGCTGAGATATAGAATTATATGGGAGTTTAAGCCTGGTAGAAAAGCAACAAATAGGGGCCTAGAGAGTCCTGGCAGGCTATGAGGAGCTTCCAGACCAGAGTTAGGGAGACTTGTTCTGCTGTAAGGGTGACCTCCAAGAGTTGCGGCTCAATCACACAACTAGCAGAGGGAAATCTGAAGAGATATTAAGCATGATAATCAACAATACAATAGTAACCAATTATTTAGCAGAGGGAAATCCAAAGAAAACAAGTTCAAGAATTTTTTCGCTGCTTGGTGCAGCACATTAATGGGCAGTGGAGGCATGGGAACAACTGTACAGGTGACTGGAGCTAACCTTAACCTTGGATAATATTCAAACAGGAAGGACGGGAAGTTCCAGGGATTTTCAAAAAAGAAAACAACCTTTGGAGATCTCTGGAGGTCTAAAATGAGTCCCAGAGGTCTAGGGCAAGCCCCAGGGGTCCCAGGGAGTGGCGTAGGGTGTGCCCAAAAATGGAAGTCAAATGGAAGTCTCCTGACAGTGACAAGAGAGAGAAAACAAGTTAAATCAAAAAAGATAAAACACAAGATGAGACTAGAGACAAAACTGAGGAATCTGTGGGCAATATGTAGGCAATATCAAGGCTACTGTACTCAATTCTACTCCACAACTTATATACAAGTGCAAGATAAGCTCTAGAGCTGCAGGTTTCAGCCTCAGTGTTATTGTATAGTGCCAGGATTCCATATACTGTCTAAGATTGTGTCAGCTGTAATTCAGCTGTAATTGTGCAGCACAAAGGACATTCTCAAAAGAGTGGAGACATTGCTTTGAGGGCTCAAGTAGAGGTGGCTTATAAAGAGGCAGCATGCAATGAAGTGCATAGTTGATGCAGGTGTGATGGAATTATGCATAGCTGTGATAGAATGATGGGTGAGCTGTGGTGCAGAAAGATGATGCATGTAATAATGGGTAATACACAAGCTGTGATGCATGATGGAGGACCAATGATGGATGGAACAAGCATTGGTGATGCCTATAAGAAACACTAAGAATTGCCAGAGAGCAGTGTAAGAGAAATGGTCTCTGGACCATCTCTATTCTGAGCTTAGTCCAACAGTGTGCCCACTTTTAGCACCTTTGAATGACTACTCAGCCTGCCTTTTCTCCTTCTGTCTGCTAGTGTTAGCCTTGATGAGTCATATGTGTGAACTTTAGTCAGCATTGATTATTGTTAATCATACTCCATTACATACTGCAGCCTGATTAATTAAATGGTATTAGTAATGGCACAGCCACCAAGATAGTATATAAAGGCAGCCTATAGATAGAATATCCCCAGGCTAAACAATAGCAGTATTTTCCTGGCCTATCCATAGAGTCAATTGTAAACTTCTCTAGTGACATCCAACCCTCTGCTTGCTTTACTTGCTCCTTGCCTAACTCTTAGCTGCCAGTATGGGGCAGAGCAGGATAGAGGGTTTGGCTTAATAGGCTGTTCAAAAAGGATGTTCCAGTACTTCGGTACTGTTTGCCGCCAGTGTGGTCCCTCTTTCTTAGGAGGGGTGAAACGGGGTTCGACTCCCAGCCAAGCCCAGGTGTCCATTATGGGTAACTCTTAGCTGCCTCTGTGTCTGCTTGACTCCCACTTGTCATTTGCATCATAAGCCTTGCCCTTACATGCAATGATGTGGCAGTAATGGGTGGTGATGGCCAAGGAGATTGCTGAGGGTGGTGGTGATAGCTGTAAGTGTAGCAGACTGTTGATACATGCCTTGGAGCTGAGTTGAGGGTGGTCAGTAGGTGAAGTCCTGGGGCCAGGATTTGGGACCAAAGGTGGATTGGCAGATTGTGACAGGGTACAAAATGACCATTGAGTACAAGCATCACATCTTTGTGAAATGCCCTCACTTTGCTGACCTGTGGAAGGAAGCAAGGACTGAGGTGAGACAGTCTACAATGAACAAATGTAGGGAGCTAGTTGAAAAGGGGACACTGAGTATGGACATAGTATTGATGATCTCTGATACAGTTAAGTCACTATTTATTGATGATAACATGACTTGGCTGCTATACAACACAGCCTATTACCTAGATTGCTGAGTACCCAACATGCTTAATAGGCTGAGCTTGGATCACTCAACCCTCAATTTCAGGAGATATATAGACTTGTTTGTGTCCATGTGGCACACTTCCTCCATTTGTCCTGCCAGTTGCATTTGAGGCCAAGTGCAATGCCTGTTAGCTAGGGGGGCAAGCCCATGATTCTTTGTTTCCTCACTCTAGATACTTATTCACATATGTGTGCATTGCTGTATATTCATTCTGAAGTGGTGGCAAGCTTTTCTCAAGAGGGTTTGATGCCATCCCACTTGTTTTTATGTAGATTGTTGTTATTAGGTCTACCAAGGCATGTTTTACAGATGCGTCCTTAGTAGTTTGTGAAGGTAGATATCATAATTGTAACATTGTAATAAATATGTAATGAGATCTAGATTTATAAACCTTAATCTGGATGAAAGTGCAGCCACTCATGTGACCTTCAATAAAAACAAAGAAAGGCACAAGTTCAGAGTGAGCAAGGAATGGAATTACAATGTAATGATGCTGCTTAAGACAAGCACATCCTTGAGACAAATCAACCTGTAACACATAAATCATGTCAAATTAGCTCAAAATTCTAATAGCCTATTGCATGATATGTATACTAGGTATGTCTCAAGCAGGAAGGAGGTCTATCATGAGGGGCTTGAAATATGAAGGGAAATGTGTTGAAAATAGGTCATTTCAAGTTTGTGACAAATTTTGATTGCATTTGGTACTTATTGTAAGCAAGGTTCTGAGTGTGAAAAATTTGTCCATATATTACATCTAATGTGCACCAAAGAAGTGGAAATCTGCAGAGAATTGCCCTAACTCTGACATTCAGCAGAGTGTGACATCAAGTGCACATTGACATCAAGTGCACGTTGACAGCACGTGAGTGATGTAATCAGTGTCTCAGCATTGCATGCTGAGCTATAAATGGTATGTCACAACTGTTCCAAGGATTGTCAATGTGACACTTTTGACCTCAACTTTTGTCAGGCTTTTATGATTCATCTTCATATCTGTAAGCCTAGATCTGAACATTAAACAACAGTTGATATGACTATATAGTACATTTTATTAGAAATGTAGTAGGACAAACAGATAAATGTTACTCACAGCCTCAGAGTCTGCCAGAATGTGGAGAACAACTCAAACTCAAGTCCAAAAACACGTGATCATATAGTCAGCTGACAATTAGATAGTATCCAGTCAACAATATCCATTCCATGTGATTCTCATTGTAGTATCTTTATTGGATGCCTTATTACACTGCTGACACCAGAACCTGTTTTTGCCAGAAAAAGTAGCAAAGAAATGTGTCATGCCATTTTTTGTGTACATATTTCTGATGGAAAAGGGGTTGAGACAATGAAAAATCTCAAGCAAAAAGTTGCCAAAAAAATGGTATGACACATTTCTTTGTTGCTTTTTCCAGTGAAAACAGGTTCTAGTGCCAGCAGTGTTACTTCGTATAACTCCAATATATCTGGAAAAAGTTGTGAGGAAACAATGATTCAAAGATCACAGAGTGGTGTCCCAACCAGCGTCATTACACGGGGTCTGGTGTTATGTAGTAGCCGCTTGTCAACAACGTATTAGTTGCGGATGTGTTGTAACTCCAAGGATATTATATAAAAAATTGACTGTATAGCCTGTTGCGCCATCATATTTACCAATATTCATTGTGACTCGCAGCTGCTGCAGGTCACCCAATGTGTTACAGACGCCATGGAACAAATCCGTGAACCTCGACCTCCATTCTTGGACTATATCACCGTCTACATCGTCAATATCCCCAACTCTCAACTCTACAGGACTCGGGTTCCTTTCTACCCATTGCCCTATCGCAATGATGTGATTCTCATGGACATCCAGAGTCAAACGTCGTAGGCCGGGCGCTGTTGAAGCAATCGTCTTCAGCGCCTCCTCCCAATCATTGTGGTCACACAAATACAAGTCCTTCAATGCAGGAAGCCATTCTAAAGATGGTAGAATAAAGCCCGGGTATATCTTGTCCACCGAGAGATGCGTCAATCGAGGAAACACAACTGTAGACTCAGCCAACCCTTGAAAAGCGTTCGCAGAGGTGTAGAGACTCTCTAGGGCATTTGCGCAGGGGAGCGACCAGGGGCCTTGATGTGAAAAGGCCAGTATGAGAGATTGCGAACACCGCTGCACTTTTCGAGAATAAGCTTGGCGTATTCTCTGGGCATTTCGCTGAAAAAAAGAATGTTCTGCACTCGTGTAGCGAAAAATTTAGCTGGTCTTTTTTGAAACGTCGGTAGGATCCGGCCAAATTCAGCGGTCTCGGGGAGGCGATAAGGTAGATGCCACGTAGATGCCACCACGATAAGGCTCTTGTATATGATTTTTTCGACACAGAATTGGATGTGTTTAGAAACGACCGAGAACGTATGAGCATATCGAGGATGCATGTAAGCCGCGTGCTCGAAAATTAGTTCTTCAATCTCTGTGGGAAGCGAGATATCCGACATGTCTGGTTCTTTTTTAATATCATTCATTATTCCAAATAATGGGGCCATAATTCCGACACTGACCAGAGCACAGGAAGTATGCTTTTGAATGCCTTGTAAGGAATCTTCGTACGGCCTTCTGTTACGATGGGTGAAAAGACTGGCTGTATGCTAGAGAGGCGCTGACTAAAGATTATGTCGCAGCTACTTCTCTGATTGAATGTAAAGTAAATTTGTTGGAATGCGTACGTTGAGGTTGTATGCCGAAATCATGATCGCGCTTTTACCTTGAACCGATCTTTTTGACACCCACACCTGATATTCACGACACCATCTGACCCGAGGTGTTTCACTGTGTCTATGTACCGATGACGGCGGCAGGGCGGATCGATGACAGATGACAGTCTATGGTTACGTGACCGGAAGCAGTGATTCTAACAGTCTCATCTAAGGGTTCACAGAAAGAACTGAAATATGGTGATCCTTGGCTACATACTCAGTCGAGATCGCAATTTAGCCTGAGGATCTGCGAGGGTCAGGTTGACGTCGCCCAAGTCCGTTTGAAGCCGAGGCCTGATTTATGATGGGCTGATTTTCTTGTCAAAGTAATAACCGTTTGGGGCCGTATGTACAGCATTTTCGTAACGATAGGCCCCTTCGAGTTCCTCTTGTTCAATTGTTTGGGCTGATTTCGCGATGCCGAATCTTGCCGAGGAGTGATTTGAGAAAACCCATGAGTGCTCAGGTAAACAAAAAACGTAGGCAACCCTGGCGGCAGTGCCGAGGTGATGCCGCATCAGATAATGACATCGGGATCAAACAAATAACTAACCAAGACGAACTCAAAGGGGCCTATCGTTATGAAAAGTGCTCTAAGCTGTCATGCGTGGGCCCTCAACGTTCAACTTTTATATAAGCTTCAAGGTTCAAGCTTCAACTGCTCAGCAATTCCGAAGCGAGAGAATAGTTTTCGAGGCGGACACCACTCCACGACTTTCTTGAGACTCCAAACCTCATTCTTCTTTCTGCACGCACTGGTTAAACCTTTCAACATGATCCTGATTCATCCAAGTGATCTGCATGTGTTTCATTCTCATCCTGATGTGTCTAATGTGTGGGTGCTCGGAAGTGGTATAGATCCAGGACTGATTAAATTGACTTCCAATGTGCCATGAAGGTCTCTAGGTTTTCATGCATATTTATTGCAGATTTTTGCATAGTGTTGCGTTGCGAGCTTTGAATAAGTAGTGTGAATTATTTTAACTTGAGGAAAGAAATTTAGTATTTCAAGACACATTACCGATCGCGATGTCGTTAGGCGTCCGTTAAGTACCTTGAAACGATTAGTGTACTCCCTGAAGGATCTGGGCCCACAAGCGTCAATAAGGATAGATATCGCAAGGTACGATAAATACGGGTGTGGAGATACTTTCCGTGATTCCAGAGCTGGCCTCTCAGAAAGTGACTTGCTTGTACTGGTTACCATCCACCTTCCCAATACTATCGCCTTGTGGCTCATAATCACTCACATCTTCCACTCGTCAACTATCATGCCAAGATACTCCGTATTCACGATTGCTCTGGTAACGCTGACTAGTCTCGTCGTAAGCACCTCGAGCTATCCAATCGTGCCTCACGACACTCGCAGGTCAGTCTCTCTTTTGAGTCCAAATCGCTGATATCCTTGACTTCGCTCATACACACAATAACAGCGAGCTGGTGCGCAGGGCGCCCCCTACTGCATCGGGGTCAGTAGGCTCCTACGCAATTATGTCACCATCTGCGAATTTCCTCATCTATGTGAGTAGTCCAAACCGATGAAACGGTCACAGCCTGAATCTACAGATAGGACAACAAGTTTAATTCCTACCTTGTGTATTTCAAATTCGGCGACACTACAAGAGACGATCGAGATCGTGCTTACTCGACTCATAACCCTTCAGTTATATTCAAGGGCAGAAAAGACACAAGCGAAGGTCTAGGAAAAGCAACAGAGAAAAATACCCTTCAAAAGCTAGTTACTGAGCTCAAAGAATACGGCATAGTGCAAAGTGTTGGCACCACGACGATTGGCCAGAATCGTAGTCAGTATACTTGTTCGATTATGGACCTTCATCACTGATACTTCTCTCTTGAGTAGAATCCGAGTGGTACGAGATTTATCTTGGTCGGTCAAGAAAAAAGGCATACGCGGCCAAAGCAGAACTTCGCAGGCTGTTGCGCCTTTATGGCGATGAAACAAACCCAGCTGGTCCTCACGGTGGGAAATCGCACGAAAAGTACCTTGAGGAATTTCTTAGTCTATTCCCGCCGATCAAGAATGAAGCGAAAGTTGGTGCAGCGCAAGGTCTGGCGAAAGCAACGAGCAGAGCGACAAAAAAACCTGTCATCGGCAAGGACGCTCGGGGTCCCGAGCAACCAAATTGGTGGAAAATAGCCAAAGTGGAAGAGTCGGACCGGGCGGAAAGGGCATAGGTGTACAGTGACGGACTCATGGTCTGATAGCTAGACGATTATTGAAGCCTTGAGTCCTGACGCTCAAAGCTATAGGGCCAACAGTGATGGAATGATGATTAGTTGTGAGCAGACGGGCCGGTCACCGGTCATACGGCAGATTGCGGCGGAGGGAGTAACCTCATCATAAGACTCTGAAATGGTGAAGAAAATTAATCGGGGAGTAACTCCTAGGCCTCGAGTCCTGATAGTGACCGAAAATGCAATGATTATGTCAGCGTCCACCCTGCTTGGTCGTATTTAGTTCGAGGGACTTTGTCCGGGGTGTGGGAATTTCAGGGATATGGTAAGCTTCCCCATTCCGTCCATGGGTGAGGACACAAGGTCAGAGGGGGCCCCCGAGTAGTTGTCTGCTTTGTGGCAGGCGTTGGATGGAATGGTAGTGATTATTCTGGTAGAATAACACTGCAGGCATCATGATACGTGGTGAAGAATTCTGCAGGACGGGGATAAAAGAGTGGACTTGGAAGGTTGCGGGGTGGCAACTTCAGCAGAACGCGGCCAAGGGAGTTGTGACTGCACTGGGAAGAAGTCCTGAAATTAACTCAAACTTCGAAATAGATTTGGCCTCATAACCTGGATAGAAGGAGGCGCGTCCCTAAGAATTCGCATTGAGTAAGCCGTCCACAGAAAATTCTAGTTCTCCCTTGCGTGCACAAGTATTGATTGAAAGAATGACTAATGTTTCCAATAAGTTAATTCATCAACGAATGTCTCTTCATATGCTATCAATCGGCTGCTCGAGGGTGCAGCAATCTTGGCTTGGAGAAATTCATCTCGTCGTGAGAGTGGGACTAAAATGTCAGCATGCTAATTCCACAAAGAAGCTCAATATATTACCCGACTTACCTCCCAAGATCCAAGACCGGATTATCGAGTGTGCAGGATGTATGCATCCCAAATTTGCTCCCACGTTGTCCGTCGAATTCAAGTATATTCAAACCTGCGCCGAAATGGTCGTCTACTAAAAACTTCATATACATATGAAGTAAGAATCAACACCCACGAAATATTCACTGGACTGGTTTAGTCCGGCAACCAGTTTAAAGGCTGCAAAACGAACTCCGATCGCCTGAAAATCGAGACGTCTGTGAAAGAGTCGAGATCTCCGTGAACGTCCCGAAGTGAAGCGTGATACTACTTATTGACGATGCTGATGCGAATTCAGTTCTTTTGTAGTAGCTTGGAAGATAGATATTGGAACGAGGTTCGAGGGTAAACTAAAAAGGATGCGGAGTCAGGGGATGAACGCACTTAGTCACGCCTGTGCTTCAAGCTCCCGCTACGACAGCTGCCTCGTCCTTTCAGCGTGCCAAGTGTCGAACGCAGTGAAGTTGGAGAGGGGATATGATTGTTACAGTATTCTCAGGCATAGCATCCCTTATGCTCAAGTTACGTCATTGACATTGACCATGAGGAAGTCCGCTGGAAGATAATTATCACTGGCGTTGGTCTCCGCAAGACGACCAGCTTCTAGACGTAATCTTAGAGTTCTAGGATGATTTCCGCACGTGCAACTTGTCGTGACGTCCATGAAAGAGCGAGGAGATTGTCGTAAATCACGTTATCAGAGCGTCACTGAATACGCCCTGGGGTAAACACTATCTCCGGCGCAAAAATTCGAAGGTGGTGACGTTTCACCGAGATAAACCTTCAAACCGAAGAATTAACGCGATGCTTAGAAGCAGATAACTACGAGCTTTATGGACCTATCCATTGCCGATAGATGGGCTACGGTGGAGAAGAGAGCAGAATCGAAGATTCAAC
>JABCKQ010026468.1:0-10136 GCA_018857305.1 Termitomyces sp. T159_Od127 | reverse complement strand
ACATCCCCAGGACTCGTGCCAACCCCCGGCACTCGTCCCTCACCCTCCCTGGCACTCATCTCACCCACCGGCGCTACCGGCACTCTTCCACGCACCACCCCCTGCCCCGCTTCGGTCTCCTATGCCTCGCGCTCCTCTCGGTGCTCTGTGTTTGTACACAGTGAATAACTGTAAGGTGGTTCGCCCAGTAGACTGAGCCCCCATGGTCAGCGGAACCTGACATTAGGTCTGCATGTTTTTTGTGTATTCTGACTTTTATGTGTTCTAGTACCATCCCTATGTCTCTCTTGTGTTTTTCTTGGTTGTGTATGGGGACTCTATGTTGAAGGTTGTTATGGTATGTCTTAGCTAGGTTTGCCATTGCTTTCAAGCGTCTCATTGTCAGGCTCTGCTGACCATGGGGGCTCAGTCCACTGGGCGAATACCTTACATGGTGATCACTGTGTCCACAGATGCAGAGCACCGGTAGGGCGCAAGGCATAGGAGGCTGAAGCAGGGCAGGAGAGGTGTGCTGAGGAATGCTGGTAGCACCAGATGAGTGGGCAAGTGCCGGGGTAGGTGGAGGACAAGTGCCAGGGGGTGGGTGTGAGTCCCAGGGTTCAAAAAGATGATGAGCATGGGGACTTAGCAAGTCCCAGGGATGGAAACAGAGACATGGAGATTAAGTGAGCCGAGAGGGAAAAGGGTTGAGATAAGATAAAGGAAAAGGAAACAGAACAAGTTGAGATTGAGAACCAGAGACAGAAGAGACAAGAGAACTTAGAATTGAGAGAGAGAGAAGGAGCAAAGCAGAGTTGAATTAGAGTAAGAGACGAATAGAGACAACGCAAGGAGACGATATGAGACGAGTATGATAAGAAACAAAGCAAAGTGGAAACAACAAGACCGGAATGTGCAAGAGGACAAGACAGAGACAAAACACAACAAAACAGTACAGGAGTTACGGTAATATCAAGACTAGAACTACTTACTACTCTACAACTTGTATACTACGCAGTAGGGAGGCCCTGGTGCTCAGGCCTGGGTTCCAGTGGTGGGTCGTGGCACCAGGGCTTGGAGTGAGACCTGGGGGCTGTGCAGGGTGGGGTGGGGGTTGAGATATGCCACGTGGCATGGAGGTCTTGCACTGGGAACGCAGAGATATGCGGTGGCGGGGCAGTGAGGAGGGGAGCAGGAGCAGGGCATGGCATGCGGAGGTCGAGCCAGCAGTGATGCGTGATTGTGATGCGTGATGGGGGTCTTAGCTTGGGCCAGGGATGTCAGGTGTTGCCAATGCCAGCGCTGATGTGGCGGTTATGGGTGGTGTGATAGCTGAGGCTGGCGCTGATGTGGCAGTCACGGCGGTGATGGCTGAGGGGATGCCAGGAGTGGCAGTGGCTGGTGGTGGTGATGGGCGGTGATGGCCAGGGGCTGCTGTGGGGGTTGGCTGGGTAGCGGTCTGGGCCTGGGTGTTACGACCCGCTACCGACCCCCAGGACTCCAGCACTCCCAAAACCACCCCCACGACCACCCCGGGCCCAGACCACTACCTGACCAACTCCTTTGGCCATTACTGGCCATCACCGCCCATCAACGCCACAGCCACCGCCACTCGCAGCACTCCCTGGCCATCACCGCCGTGACCACCACATCAGCGCCGGGTCTTGGCTATCACACCGCCCATAGCTGCCACATCAGCGCTGGCACCACCCATCCCCCCGGCCCGCGCTGAGACCCCCATCACACATAACAATCACGCATCACTGCTGACCCAACCCCGCATGCCACGCTCCGCTCCCGCTCTCCCTCACTGCCCCTCTACCATGTGTCTCTGCATTTCCAGTGCAAGACCTTTGTGCCATGCGACATGTCTTAACCTCGCCCCACACGGCCCCCGGGTCTCACCCCAAGCCCCGGCGCCACGACCTGCCACTGGAACCCGGGCCTGAGCCCCGGGCCCTACATACTGCGTAGTATATAAGTCGTAGAGTAGTAAGTAAGTACTCTAGTCTTGATATTACTGTAACCTCGTCTTGTTTGTTGTGTTCTTGTCTCTGTTTCGTTTTCTTGCACATCCCGGTCTCTCTATTTTTACTTGCTTCTTT
The DNA here is from genome assembly GCA_018857305.1 of Termitomyces sp. T159_Od127. Lineage (NCBI taxonomy): Eukaryota > Fungi > Basidiomycota > Agaricomycetes > Agaricales > Lyophyllaceae > Termitomyces > Termitomyces sp. T159_Od127. Next base: position 8,052 of record JABCKQ010026468.1, on the reverse strand, counting down.
TCTCATCGTACTTGTCTTGTTTCGTCTCCCTGTCTCGTCTCCACTTGTCTCATACTCTCAATCTATTCTTGTTGTTCTCCTTTCTCTTTTCCACTCTAAGTTCCCTTGGCTCTCCGTTCCCAGCTCCTCTTTTCAACTTAATCATTTCCATCTCCTGTTATCTTATCTCGACTCTTTCCCCTTTTGGCTGTTTAACTTCCCTGGTTCTGTTTCCATCCCCGGGACTCGTTAAGTCCCCGTGCCTGATTATCTCTTGATCCCCAGGACCCGCTCGCCCACCGGCGCTCGCTCGTCTCATATTCTTGCACCCCCGGGACTCGCGCCAACCCCCAGCACTTGTCCTCCACCCTTCCCGGCACTTGTCTCACTCACCGGCGCTACCGGCACTTCTCCACACACCGCCCCCTGCCCCGCTTTGGTCTCCTACGCCTCGCGCCCCTCCCGGTGCTCTGCATCTGTGTACATGGTGATCATCATGTAAGGTGTTTGCCCAGTAGACTGAGCCCCCGTGGTCAGCGGAACCTGACACTGGGGCAGTTGTGGGGGTCATTTTGGGGAGGGTTGGAGTCCTGGAGCCGGGGCTGAGTCCCAGGGGTTGGTAGCGGGTCGTGACACTCATTAGGGGTTTATTTGGTTGGTTCTTGTCCTTTAGTGCAATTATTGCATCTCAGGGAGCAGGGTCTTTGTTGGCATTTATCCATGGTTTCCTAAGCACCTCTCCTTCTATGAAGAATTTCGCTTCTCTGTTGTCTTGGTTTCTTCCCATTTTTACTCTTTTGAGTTCTCTTATTCTTTCATCCAGTATAGCCGCTTCTCTGCCTTTCTTTTTGTCATCCAATTTACTGTTATTGAGGGCTTCCATTTTATCTCTCTCTGTATTTGTTATAATTTTGTCTATTTTTGATGTGATGCACTTGGCGTGTTGTTGTATTTCTCTGATCAATGCCTCTTTAAGTATTTGGTGGACCCTCTGTGGGTTGTTGTCCATTGTTTGTTGTGTTTCTGTGCATTTCATCTCTTTATAGTGTTTGCATGCTATAGTTTGTAGTCTGTTTTTCAATTTTTGGTGTTCCAACAGGTAGACCGGCATGGCGTATCTCCCAGGCCCTTGGTATGGTAGTCACAGGTTCACTATGTTCATGTAGGCAAGTAGGTGGTCAGTTTGTATTCCTGTTCTTTTGATTTTCCAATTATAGGTGAATTTGAGCTTATCCTCTTGTAGGTATATTTGGTCTATTCTAGACTGCGTTAAACCATTTTCTGTTCAGTATGTGAAGTTTATTTCCATTGTGTTTTCTCTTTTCCAGCCATTGCTCAGTCCTAAGTATGTCTTTAGGCTTATTAGGGTGTTGACTGCAGATGGTGTGTCAGCATGTGGCAGGAGTCTGTCTGCAGAGTCCTCTACCACATTGAAGTCGCCTAACATACATGTGGGTTTCTCCCATCTTTCCTTTTTCCATTTTTCCTCAATCTGTTCCCAGAATTTGCAGTTTTTCCTTGCTTGGTTTGGGGCGTACACTGCTAGGCAGGTTGTCGTGGTTTCTTGGTTCCATGGTATGTCTATTATTGATGCGTGTCCTTGTATTAATACTTCTGAGCTTGTTTCTTTCTATTTTGTTGCTCTTTTGCTTAGTATGACTGCTATCCCCATCATATTTGGTGTTGACTCGTCTAAGGTTGATATAATGTGCATTCTCTTCCCATATATTTCATTGAGTTGTTTCTTATTCCTTTCTGTGAGGTGTGTTTCCTGGACAGTGAGTACATCAATCTTTTCTTTGTTCATGAGATTGTTGATTTCACTCCATTTGTGCTCTGTCGAGGTTGAGCCTGCACCTTTAATGTTTAGGATGGCTATTTTTAGGGCTCCTTTCCATGGTGCTTTCTGCTTTTCTGTTGCTATTGCCCTTCTGTCATCTCTAGATTTGGCTGGTCCTGTCATGTTTCCTTGATGTCTGGCCTGCATTTCCGGATGTTCTCTCAGCAGGTCTTGGTCTGCATTCAGATTAGGTATTGGTTCACTAGGTTCTTCATTTTCTCTGTTTGTTACTTTGCTCTGATCCAGTCTTAGAGTGTTATTGTCTGCTGTCTGTATTGGGCTTGTTGTGGCCCCAACTCTATTTTTGTTGTTCAGGCTCTCCTGGTTTACTTCCCCGGTTTTGGGGCCCTCCATGTTTTGGGGGTCAGGCACTTCTATTGTGCTCTCTGCAGTGTTTATTTCCACCTTGGCTTGTTTGGCCTGTGCCCTTTGTGGGCTCCCACCTTCAGATCCCTGGCATGGGTCATTAGGAAATTGAGTGGTGGCCTGGTCATATCTCCTTCCCCCTGCCGAGGAGCTGCTGCCGTTGGACTGTTGTTGTTCACCTGTGTTAGTTTGCATCATGAGATGATGGGGGGGGGAGGGGGGGGGTCGGCTGCATAAGTAGTTTCTTCTGGTTCTTTTTGTATTTATCATATTCACTCATTGGGCTTTTTTGTGTGGGTTTAGGTAGATGTATTTCTCTGTTCTTTTTTTTTGGGGGAGGGGGGGTGTCTGGGATTCTATTCGTTTATGTGACTATATGTGGCCTCTTCCTTGCTGTGAGTGGCTGTATCCCCTGCCTCTATAGCCCTGCCCTCCCCTCTGCCAGGGGTATCCCCTTCCTCTTGGTTGTGTACTGAGGTAGGTATTGCCATTTTGGTCTTGTTTTTTGTCAGCAAAGTCAGTCGTGCCAGCTGTGTCTCCTAGGCTATTTGGCTCGTAGCCTAGCCATCCAGGTAATTTGGAGAATGGGCAGTTGTATGAATCATGGTCTGCTGACTTGCATCTGGTGCACAGCAGTTGTTTGTTCGCCCTCATTAGGGCATAGCCTTTTTCCAAGGTGAGGGTTCTAAAAGTGCATGCTCTCATCTTCTTCCTCAGTTGCCTGTAGTCCTCATTGTTGTACCCAGGGTCATTTTTGAGGTACAGGTTCCAGCACCTCATTATTCTGGTTTGTTGTTTGACTGGTAGGAAGGCTGCTCTGATGTCTAGGATGTTTTCAGGGGTGTCATCCATGTTCAAGTGGTTTTCAATTATTGCGCTTATCTCAAGCAATGTCTGAAACGTCCTTTTTGCCAGTTCCTCTACTAGTTCTCGTGCTCCTTCTGTGTTGTTATATGTTAGGCCTCTCATGGTGAGTATGTATAGGTGTCTGGGGGGATGTCGTGGGATGAAGAATACTGTTGCTTCTTCAGATGCGACCACTTCTAGGTCAAGTAGTCTCTGGGCCTGTTGCATGTCCAGACTGATGATCAGGAGGTGGTATGGGTGTGGGAACCTGTTGTCTCCATCAGGGGGTAAGTCTTGATCTGGGAAAAATGGCCACGTTCTCATCGTGTTCAACATAAACCAGGCTTTTTATTACTTTTTTGATCGTGTCACTTGTTTTTGTTTTTCCAAATTTAGTGGGTTGGTATTTGGCATGGTATAGTCGGACCCAGATCATTGGTTTGGCTATGTCCTCCCATTTGCTGAGCGTTTCTGGTGCTATATTGTAGGCTGGGTCCGCTGCCATGTATATCCTTGGCCATCCTCCATGGAGTGTGGCAGTCCTCTGGAATCCTGTCCCATTTGTGGTAATGTCTCCTTCTGTTGTTTCAAACCATAGCTCGGTTATCATCCATCTCTTTTTCCTTTGTGTGCTTGGTGTTTGGAGTGGATATTTTCATTGAGCTTTTGGTCCTTTTCTCAGCTCTGCCTTGTGATGTAGTTTCAGGGGTCTGGGTGGTTCTTTCAAAGGGGGGGTATGCATCTGTTCCTTTCTTGTTACTTGTGTTCCCTCACCATATTGTTTGCTCTAGGGGTTGTGCTCATTCTCTTTTCTTTCCTTTCTTGCTGGGTGTCTTCCCCATCTGTGATGTTCAGGGCTAAGATAGATGTGGTGGGGCTTGGGCTAGGGGTTTTCTGGTATTCTCCTTCATCTCCACTTATGTCACTTCCATTTTCTGTTGCCTGTCATTTCTTGGATCTCTCTTTAGGGGTGATTCCATGTGTGGGCGTTTATTGGTCTCATGGGGTTTTTTTGCTGACATTTTTGCTTTTTTCCTGGTTTTCCTAGGAGTGACAGTCTGCCCCCTCATGGCAGTGGCGGTAATGTCAGTAATGGTGGTAATGGAGGAAATGGGGGAAACAATGGCTGGTTGAAAAACTCATGGAGTGGTAATGGTGGTAATGGTGGTAATGGTGGAAATGGAGGTAATGGTGGTAATGGTGCAAATGGAGGTAATGGTGGGGTAAAACATGGTGGTGGAGAAGGTAATGGTGGAAATGGTGGCAATGGTGGCAATAGCAGTAACAGTGGAGGTAGCTGAGGAGGTTTTAGCAGTAACAGTGGTAATGGAGGTAATGGTGGAAATGGCAGGAATTGCAGTGGGGCAAAGTCTGTTGGTGATGGTGGCAGTGGCAGAAATGGTGGAAAGGGGGGTTTCTCATAACAAGTTCAGCAATCAGGTGCATTCTTGATACTATACCATCTCACTCCAACAAAAGATTGACTGTTCAAAAACTGAAATTCCCTATTAATGACCCATCCTCTCTTCAATCAATAACAATGTAAAGACAAGAGAAAATGGGCTTTTTTACTTTTTCTTGATGTGTGGGTGGGGAGGCATGTCATCCTCGCATCCTTATTCCCATCTTTATCTTCATTGTCAACATCTACCATGTCACCAAGACACACACAGCGTGCACATCACATGGCCTTTTTTCGTCATTTATGTATCTGGGTGTTTTTAGTGTTTTGGTTTTTGGTTGAGTTGGCTTCTTAGCCAGCTCTTGGAGGGGAGGGATACCTGCACTGTAGTGGGCTCAGAAGCGCAGATCGGATTGGATTGCTAGTTTGGGGCACTGGCAGAAATCCTTCCAAGCTCCGCCAGAGTCTATTTTCTCATAGCATAGGTTCTTTATATTTTGGGGTTTTCTATATGAGGACGGGGATGGCTGTGCTGTGCATGAGTTGGCACGTGGACAAGTGAGGATCTGTGATATACAGTCAAACCCCTTATACCCCAGACCCCTCGTAACCCATAACCCCGGAAAACCCATGGGTTTGGGTCATCCACCAACTTTGTTTGCAGGGAAATTTGGCAACCCTCCTATACTCCATAACTCATAGGTCATTGGAGGGGTCATTGTCAGGTTCCGCTGACCATGGGGGCTCAGTCCACTGGGCAAATACCTTACATGGTGATCACCATGTACACAGACGCAGAGCACCGGGAGGGCGCAAGGCGTAGGAGACCAAGGCGGGGTGGGCATGGTATGTGGAGGAGTGCCAGTAATGCCGGCGAGGGGGGCGAGTGCTGGGGAGGGTGGAGAACAAGTGCCAGGGGTTGGCACGAGTCCTGGGAGTACAAGAGGGCAGGACGAGCAAGCGCTGATGAGCGAGCGAGTTCCAGGGATCAAAGAGATAACGGGCGCGGGGACTTAGCGAGTCCCAGGGATGGAAACAGAGCCGGAGAAGTTAAGCGGCCAAAAGGGGAAGGAGTCGAGATAAGATAATGAGAGATGGAATAGATTAGGCTGAAGAGAGGAGCCGGGAACGGAAGAACCAAGAGAACTTAGAATAAAGGAAGAAAGAAGAGCAATTAGAATATATTGAGAGGACGAGGCGAGTAGAGACAAGATAGCAAGACGAAATGAGACAAGTACGATGAGAAAAGAAGCAAGTAGAAATAACAAGACCGGGGCGCACGAGAAAACAAAACAGAGACGAGAAGACGGCAAACAATACAAGGCTACGGTAATATCAAGACTAGAGTACTACTTACTACTCTATGACTTATATACTACGCAGTACATAGGGCCCGGGGCTCAGGCCCGGGTTCCAGTGGCGCGTCACGGTGCTGGGGCTTGGGGTGAGACCTGGGGGCTGCGCAGGGCAGGGCGAGGTTAAGACATGTCACATGGGGTGGAGGTCTCGCACTGGAGATGCAGAGACACGCGGTAGTGGGGTGGTGAGGGGGAGCGGGAGCAGGGCGTGGCATGCGGAGGTCGGTGGCAGTGATGCGTGATTGTGATGTATGATGGAGGTCTCAGTGCGGGCTGGAGATGACAGGTGGTGCCGGCGCTGATGTGGCAGCTATGGGCAGTGTGATAGCTGAGACCGGTGCTGATGTGGCGGTCACAGCGGTAATTGCCAGGGATGCCGCAAGTGGTGGTGGCTGGTGGCGTTGACAGGCGGTGATGGGCAGTGATGGCCAGGGGCTGCCAAGGGAGTTGGCCGAGTAGCAGTCCAGGCCCAGGGCGGTCGTAGGGGTGGTTTTGACAGAGTTGGAGTCCCAGGGCCGGGGCTGAATCCCAGGGGTCGGTAGTGGGTCGTAACAGTCATAACCCATACTTTACCTAAAATGGATAGATAAATGACTGATAAATCAATTTCTGTTGTCATGCATATGGATTGATGACGCCCACACAACCACAATCTATCGAGAATATAACAAAAATTCATGTAAAAAGTCATTCAAGTTGAAAAATAAGTTTTTGCAAACCATATTCTGTTGCTCCAGCACAATGAAAAACCTCTTCAAATCCTGAAAGCAGGTATCTTTGAACTTGAATCGGAGACTGAAACCTGTAAACAAGGTCTTCTTGCACAAGCGAAGGAAAAGATCATCTCAGATGCTGACAAGACATGGCTAGACAATGATGCCAACCTGATTGACAAAAAAGCAGTCATTGAACTCCGTGACATGGCTTCTGACTACAAACATGCTCTTGGTCAATTGAACTCACATCAGAAGAGTGTGGGGCAGCCTCAACTATTCTCAAATATGTATCTGACATTGGCCAGCCATATGCAATCAAGTTGCAAGAGATTTTGGTGAACTTTGGATGCCAAACACACCTCCAGGAATCCTGGATAACCCATACTTCTTGGCTTCTCTGGAGGGACCATGGGTTATAAGGGGTTTGACTGTATTTGGGTGGACAGAGTTTTGCCGATCACCAATGGTTACATATGCACACCTGTCATGGGTGGACTGGTGGAAGCTCAGCACGCCGTCACAGGTGCAATTGTCAGTCATCAAGTTTCTATGTATGCATATCAATTAACCTCAATATTTATCCAGCTTTTGTGTATGACTATTGGAAGGCAAGACTCTCAGTGAGGAGGAAATCAAGTACTTGGAGGAACTGTACGTCTTATGTTTAATTGTCAGACTGAAGCTAATATATATAATCTAGCTACGAGAGCCAGCCACACAGATATTAACTGCATTGATTCTCTAGGTGGGATGCAGGATGGGTACTTTCTATGCTTTGGCTAGTGCTGCTCTTCTTCTCACCAAGTCTGTCTGATAGTTCAGCTTCTGCCGTGCTTGCCGAACAACTGTTCATGTATGACATTCATAAGTACGGCTCTGGTGTCATACCTGGGACAAGATCCAAATTCTTTTGAAAAATCAAAAATTGATGCAGGCCTAGAAGGCTCATTTTACACAATCAATAGCTAGTGTCTTAAAATTCATACACAATTTAAATTTAATTTTTAGACATACACCAAGAGAAAATTCTGTATATCTTCTACTACACTACTGCAAAAATTCAGCCAAATATCACTCTTGGTATCTGTCAAATATTTCTCAAGCTGAAGGTTATTTAGAAAACAATAGAAAACTAATATCACACACCTGTATTTGCACAATTTATGATTGTTCATACCAGAATAATCATATCCATTTCTCCCAGCAAGAAACAAAAGTCTGAAATTGAATTTGTTCATATTTATTTAGAATAGTAAACAAAGCTGGAAAAATGGAAGTGCCTTCAAGTTTCATCATATATTCAGAAAGTTTGAAACTGTGATCCTGTTTGAGGATAGACTCAAGTAAAAAAGCCATGCACTGGTTGTCAGTTTCACTGACCATGGAGGCTCAGACCACTGGGTGATTTCTTACTGTGTGAACACAATATACCACATGCACAGTGAGTACCATCAATGAGCACAGGGCATAGGAAATTGAGAGATGGGGCCAGAGAAGTGAGAGAATTATGAGTGGAAGTGCCAGTCATGTCTGGAGTGAGAGGTA
>JABCKQ010026467.1:0-10144 GCA_018857305.1 Termitomyces sp. T159_Od127 | reverse complement strand
TTGAGTTGTTGGTATAGCCATCCGAATTCGCCTTCCTAGCTAGAATCTACCCGTCCTATAAAGTGGTCAGAGAAACTCAAAAAGAAAATGTGTACATGAAAAGAAGGGTAATCGATGCTTAAATTTCCCAGCGAGAGAATAGAGGCTGAAAAGCTCCAGATTATTGGTTTTTCCATGTTCCTTTGTCTTTTGGGTTGGTCGAATGTATGCAAGGATATCGGATAATGGCCCATCAAATCATGTACGGACAGTCCTGTAGCAAGTAAATTCAATGCATTTGACCGTGGAGTGTTGTATGTTATCATTCACTTAGCCTTTCAGCTAATACATTTTTGAAGCCCCTTGTATTCTTCTCAAAGTCTTAGTATCAGGAAACTATGATTAACCTATGTCAAACCCAAAATGTCCTTGAGCTGTGTCTTTGGAATGGCCGCTGGGAAAGCCTTCCGGAGATGACGCGTCTTTGTTTTCGATTCATAGGCATAGGCGAATCCGATGAGGTCAAAATCTGAGAATGCGGTACCGAGGAAGGACAGACCAAAGGGGACGCCAGGTGCTGGATATACAGTACGAGGGCCAGCGCTACCGATGGCGACGTTCTCACTGAAGAATCCCAGCGGTACTAATCCACAGTTTTCAGTATCTTGCCTTCTCAAGGATCAGATTCTGACCGACCTGAGATAACGGGATAGCCAGCGATGGCTACAAGGCTCTTTAGTCGTGTCTCTTCATGGGATCTATGAACTATTTGTACCTGGTGGAGTTGAAGTCAAGCCGTCCGAAGGTAGAACCAACGCATCGAGATTGTGCTGTTGTAGAGCCGCGTCGATACCTCTTATCGCGCCAAGGTCACGGTTCGCTGCAAGAGCTGCAGCAAAAGTGGAATCGTACCCTCCTGTTGCCTCGGAACGTATAAGGCTGGAATTTAATGTTAGGTCGCACAATTAAATGGTCTCCGAGACTAACATCGACTGGTCTTCAAAACCCTCGGGCTCTTCGAGATCGGGGTGGTCGTCATTAAATTTGATAAGGTCAGCCATAGTCCTTACACCCGAGGGGTTTGATATTAGATTGGAAAGGTACTTGTTAAGACCAATCTTTGGAGGGATATGTCAATAAAGCAGCTAGTGTGAATTCCACAGTTTCACCTTGAAATCAACATCAAGAACTATCGTCTCGCTGTTTGAAGCTTTGATTTCGTCGGCAGACGGTAGGTCAGCCGGATCAACAACTGTAGCACCTAAACTGCGGATGACTTCGAGAGCTTCTTCGAAAGAGACAAGGACATCAGAACGACTACCCTTTTCGTCATCAAGGAACACCCGACGGGGGACGCCGATTCGCTTTCCCTCGAGCGCACGTGAATTCAAGGCATTGGAGAAATCGGGTATGACGTCGGGTTGGGAGAGTGTGTCACTGTCGTCGGGGTCCTTCCCAGCTATTGCAGATAAGACAACGGCTGCATCAGCAACGCAACGCGCCATCGGCCCAACAGTGTCTTGATGTGAGGATATCGGCACTACTAAAGCGATGAGGATTTATGAGCGAACAATATATTGAGTCAATCAGCTTTCGAACCTCCTGCACGCGAGGTTAGCCCTACTGTCGGCTTGATCCCAACAATGTTGTTAAGACCCGAAGGGCTTATGATGCTCCCATCTGTTTCTGTACCGATAGTCACGGCTGCAAGGCCAATAGACGCAGCAACAGCAGAACCAGAGGATGAGCCACTTGGATTTGCACTGGGGTAATATGCATTAGTCGTTTGCCCACCCACGCCGGACCAGCCGGAAGCACATTTGCCCCGATAGTGTGCGAGCTCTGAGAGGTTAGTCTTTCCTGAAAGCGATTGATGTGAGATTTTTGATTCTGCAGACAGAAAGATATCGACGGCACATACCGAGTATGATCGCCCCGGCGGCCCGAAGCCGCTTTACTATTCCCGCATCATCTGGGACGACTGAATGTTGAAGGCCGAATGTCCCCGCAGTTGTGTTCATGCCTGGAAGATAGGGAACTCTGAAGGTGGGCATACTGCTTCTAGCTCACCTTCACGGGCAACAGTGGCAATGTTATCCTTTGCTCTGATATTTGAGAATGCGTCAAAAGAGTCGCATTACACTAAGTACCTTTAGGAGGACTGGGATTCCGTGAAGAGCACCTCGCGGACCCTTCTCCTGGCGTTCGGCATCTAACTCTGCTGCTCTGCTCAGGGCGGTTGGATTAATTTCGAGGACGGCACGAAGAGATGGTCCCTTCAGATTGACTTCCTCAATTCTAGCAAAGTAAGTCTACAGAAGACAAAATTCGTGAATCTTGGAAAACTGCGTTGAGGTTCAAACTACGTACCTTGACAAGATCTTCGCTGGAAAAATGGCCCGCCCCTAGCCCTGCTTGGAGTTCTGCTATGGAAGCTTCATATAAGTCTGGATACATGCTGATTGCTATCAGAGAGATTGGAATGATGGCGTTAGTAATATCTATCAGAGAAATGTGCGCTTGAACAATCGATGGCCACATCCATCCTTTAGACTCAGGAGTAAGTAAATGGTTGATCTGCATGGCCAATGTCCAACCCGCCTGCAGCTGCCCCCCGAACACATACTTGGAATTCTGGAAAGAACAACAACCAGGTATCGCCTCAACGCGGCGAGGGATATCACACGTATCTCCTCCGACCACCATGGGAAAGCTTGGCTTCCACCCGAAATTCGATGTAGGTATCACTCAGCTGCAGTCAAATAATGATAGGCACCGCACAACAAGGATATGCAAGTCCGGATGGGACATAGGCGCTTGAGAAGGCATCGATTGAACTCAAATTGTACCGATAGCTATACTGATCGACTAGAAGAGACCGGAGGATATCTCCGGCTATTCTGCGACAACGTTTTGAGCCCAAGCAAAGTCCCTAAGGATGATGCCCTCACCAATGATTACTTCGAATCTTCTGCATAAATACTTGGAAAAAAACATGATATCAAGACCATCTCGAGGGTTTCTGGCGCTCGTAATGGCTAGTCTCATACACAGAGCACTCCCTAGTGTAAACCCCCAATCATCCCTATAGCCATCCCTAGCACACATAAAATCTGAATAGCACGCCACGACCCGCTGATCCGCTGGATCTCCAAATCCCGCTCCAGCTGCTCCAGAACTTTATCATTCTGGTTCTCATAGCCCGCCGTGCGCCCCTGCGGCGGGCGCCATGGCTCGTAATGGGCGCCGTTGCCAGGCTGTCGATGCACGTGTGGTCCTCGGTGCGCCTGGCTGCGAGAAAATTCGCTGGAGCGGGTGTATGGAGAGGAGTGGCGCCGAGAGTACTCCCAAGCGTGCGTAGCGGTAGAGCTGGGACGGGGTCGGTACCCGTAGTTCGAGGTTCCTGGTTGGTGGGGATGGTGGTGGTGGTGTACTGGATGGGTAGGTCCGGATCGGGAGAGAAGGGAACGGTCGTAGAGTCGTCTGGAAGAGTAGATCAGCTTCAAGGTGTGAAAAGGGGATAGGAGGATGACGCGCACCTTTCGCGGTCGTTGCTCAGTACGGTATACGCCTCTGTTACACGAGAAAAAACCTCTTTTGATTTGGCGTCTTTTGACACGTCCGGGTGGTGTTTCTTGCTTAGCTATATGATTATTAGCCAGGAGTGATCTTGAGTTAGCATTATTTCCTGACCTGATAAAAGTGCGACTAGTATAGACGTGAGATTCGGTTCAACAAAGCATATGTGTCGGCGAAAGTACCTTGATCTGGGCTTTAGTTGCGTTCAAAGGCACACCCAAGGTCTTATAGTGGTCAAAGTGTAGCGGTGAAGTCGAGAACAGCCGCTGGCTGTTCGAGTGTCTGCAGCGACGTCGAGGGTGTAGACCATTTCCCTTGATATTCAAATTCACAGCTTGAGAGAGCGACCGCAACGAAGAAGGCCCGGCTACACAGTTGGCTGAGACAGTCACCATAATAAGTTGTGGACGAAACCGTCACGAAAGATGAAAACAGAGCCAAATAACACATCGGAGCTTTTGTCGCAGTTCACTTTCTCTCTCCACATTCTTTCGTTTGGCTGTGGTATCAGGAACTAGCTGTAATTGACTGCGGCTATGGTGGGAATGGTTCTGCTTATTGGAACTGTTACGGGACTATGTCCTATTAGGGTCAGCACCGATGTAGTCACGTGTACATGGACTCATAGTTCGATTGACTGTGTTTACTCCTCAGTTGTTCTTAGCCACTTGGCTTCCACTGAGGAGGTACGTTACCATTATTATTGCTTCCATTCTGTCTAAACCTTTACTCTAGACATTCCTTGTATTATTGTCCAGGTAATTCAGTTGTTCTTAGCCACTTGGCTTCCACTGAGGAGACATTCCTTGTATTATTGTCTAGGTATGGCACAATAGGAACCTGGGAGCAGCTTCTTCGATGTTATCATCAGTTTCCTCTCGAGTAGGGACTGAAATTGGATTCTTGTTTGACGTCTCTGAGAATAGTTCGCGCTCTGATGCCCGTCGCACACGAATTAAATTCTGCCTGTCCATCTGTGTTCTTGTTCACTGTGTAGTTCTTGAGCGAAGGGTGCTGGAGCTTGGCCTCTGTCGCTTGATCAGTTTATGATAGCACGACTTTGCCTTGCATGTGGGAGGGGACTTGTCTCCACGTGCGCCAATGAATTACCAGAACCAGTGTGGATCTGAGCTGGGTTCTCTGGCTGCCGGAGTCGCATGTTCTACGTAGTCTTCTCTTTCGAACACTTCTCTGCAAAAAAGAAACTTCTGCTAGCATGTCTGGTAGTACAGACTAAGGATCAATATACGCCCGGAACAAGCCAAGAGGGCACCCGACGGGCCCAGTCTTCCCACTCCTTCCCAAACGACGCTTTCATCAACTCGTCTTCAATCGGCATGCGCTGGAACGCGATAACAACCAACTTTATATACACGGCCATAAATCCCAGGACAACAACCTTCCCCGGCATCGTCCCTAGAACGCCCGACTCGCGGACCCAAGAACCGCTCGAGGCAACCCAGCAGCACATCCCCACGAAAGCAAACACGAATCCAGTATACGACGGGTGGCGGACGTAGCGGTATGGGCCGTGCGATATGAGTCTGTGGTTCTCGCGGAGAGTCATTTCGAAGGTGAATAGTTCCTGCAGTATGTGGAAGCATTTGCACCGTAACGCGCTCCCGCCTACGACGAGGAGCGCGCCGGTGATGGAGAGGGGTGTGAGGCGCAGGTTCGTGGCCTCGTTGCTGGGCATTAGGATTCGGAGGGCTTGGGTGGTGAGTTCTCGGGACACGAGGTTTCTTTCTGCCAAGAGTATTACGGCTATTTCTGCTGCTGCTGCGAGCCAGAACATGCTCTGATCGACTATCAGAGCGTGACTGTTTGTGTTACAGAGCTCGACGTACGGTGAAATAGAGCATGTATTTGACGATGAGATGCACGAACGTCTTGCTCTCCTCAGGCCGGCGTTCCTTGTTTTTGATGACCGGATTAGGGTTCGTGAAGGAAGCTGTTATGGCGTATGTGGTGGCTAGGATGAAGGGGATTTTGATGATGGAGGGCATCGGTTGGGTCTGACGTGGACTGCTGATGCACGACGGACGTCTTGTTGGTATCTACTTATCTTGTGTGGGAGAAACATCTCCATTTTTTCGGAGAGCAATACAAAAGAGTTAATAAAAAAGAGTTCGATTTACGTAGCTACGGTGGAGTATCATCACGTAGCGTAGTTAAAGTTTGCGTGAGCACCGATAGTGGTCCGAGAATATATATCGACGGCGGTACTTTGGATTTTGCGAGCCGAAAATGTGCAAAGTTGCGTTTGTGATTCCAACACTCTCCAAACCAATCACCTTGGCAGCCCCCAGCCATCACTGCCTGTCACCACCACCAGCCACCACCACCCCCAGCATCCCTCTGGCCATCACTGCCTGTGACTGCCACATCAGCGCCAGCCCCAGCCATCCCTGACGCTTCCCCAACCACAGCCACCACATCAGCGCCAGTGCTGGCAACACCTGGCACTCCCCCTGGCCCGTGCCAAGACCTCCATCACACATCACGACCATGCATCACCGTTGACCCAACCTCCATGCACCATGTCCCGCTTCTGCTCCCCTCCTTACCTCCTGGCTGCCACATGTCTCTGGCTCCCAAAGTGAGAAATTCTGCACCGCACAACATGTCTCAACCTCCACTGCTGCCTTGTGTGATTCCTGGGTCTCACCTTGAGCCCCAGTGCCACAACTCATCACCGGGACCTGGGCCTGAGCCCTGGGGCTTACCTACTGTACAGTATATAAGTCGTAGAGTAGCAAGTAGTACTCTAGTCTTGATATTGCTGTACTTCCCATCTCACTTTTCATGTTTTGTCTCTGTCTTGTAGTCTCACATGTTCTGGTTTCTATTTTTCCAACTCTGTCTCATTTTATATTGTACTCATCTCATATCATCTTGTTCTCATTGTCTCTACTTGCCTCATACTCTAATTCCATCTCTGCTTTATTCTCTTTTGCCTCAAGTCTCTAAGTTCCCCTTTTCTTCTCTCATCTCTTGTTTCAAGTCTCAACTCATTCTATTTCCCCTTTCCCTTATCTTATCTTGACTCTTTCCTTTTTTGGCTTGTTAGATCTCCACGTCACTTGCCTCCACCCCCGGGACTCGCTAAGTCCCTGCACTTGCCCCAGCCTCCTATTTGTTAATCCTCAGAACTTGCTTGCGCACTGGTGCTCACTTGTCTCCCTTCTCTTGCACCCCTGGGACTCATGCCAGCACTTGTCCTCCACCCCTCACCAGCACTTGCTTCCCTGCCCAGCATTACCAGCGATTCCCCGCTTGCCCCCCCAGTCCTGCTTTGGTCTCCTTTGCCTTGCGCTCTTGACAGTACGCTGCGTCTGTGGACACCATGTGCACCATGTAAGGTATTTGCCCAGTGAACTGAGCACTCGTGGTCAGCGGACCCTGACAGCAGGTCTCCCACCTTACACAACTCAAACCAATCTTTTTCTCTGAGCCCATCCCCCAGATCCTTCATTTCCTTCCACTCACTGTAGAACAAGGAGTAAGTCATGCTCACAAATCAGTGGAGGTTTTGTGAGGGTGATCTCTGAAGGCTGTAGCTCAGTCACACAGCTGGCAGAGGAAAATCCAAAGTATATTAAAAGTATGTCACAAATAGCTCCTATAGGTCAATAGTCAGCTCCTACTAGATCATGTGTTACCAGTGTTATGTTTTGCACTTGTGTCACACTACTCCCTCAGTTGTTTCCTCCATCTCGTGGGACGACTCTGAGGGAGTAAGTGTTATTCTTTTACTACTGTACTTAGTTTTATTAATGCGCTCTACTTAGCTACATTTTTTGTCGTCACTAGGTACGTGTTAATCTTAGTTGTTTCCTCCATCTCATGGATGACTCTGAGGGACTACATTTTTTGTCATCACTAGATCAGTTTTCAGTGCCAGGCCAGCAGGTTATGGGCATCCTTTTTGGATTGCCGTGCCACTACTGAGCCGTTGGAACAACTCACCACTAGCTCTTGGGTTATTATTCACTATTAGCTTCCATTTTATAAAGTCAATCGGTTGTGATTGTAACGCTCGATCCCTCTGTCTTAGCGGTCTCTGGGCGTATTCCATGAATCCATTCCTTCCACCATCTCAGTCTCCTTGTCCTACAGCTCTGGCACCAGGCCCGGGCTCTTGGGTCAATACACAGGGTACCGCCGCCAGAACCTCTTTCCCTTACCATGACCCACCCCCTCATCTTTTTCCTTCTTCTTCAAATACAAATTCCACTTTAGTTTCAGGCACATATAATTGTTTTCCCAAGTCTTCACATTGTTCTCGTCAGCATATACCTTCCTCTTTATTGAATAATCTTTTCTCTGCATCCTTGGACACGCCAACTCCATTGAATATCAATCCCATTTTGACACATCCAAATCCTTTAGTTGCTCCTTTCCCCATTCACCCAAACATTTGTCCTCTCTCAGTTCCTCTTCATCCTGATACTGTATCGATTCGACCAGCTTCTACTTTTGTTTCCCCTCAACGTGATGTTTTTCATACTCCTCATTCTTTGCATGCGCCTTTGGCACTGGTTAAATTACCTCGTTCTTGTCACGGCCCGCTACTGACCCCCAGGACTTCAACCCTCCCCAAAACAACCCCAACGACCGCTCCAGGCCTGGACCGCTACCCAGCCAACCCCCTCGGCAGCCTCTGGCCATCACCACCCATCACTGCTCATCACCGCCACCAGTCACTGCCACTTGCGGCATCCCCCAGCCATCACCGCTGTGACTGCCACATCAGCGCCGGTCTCGGCTATCACACCGCCCATAGCTGCCACATCAGCGCCGGCACCGGCAACACCCGTCACCCCCAGCCCGCACCAAAACTCCCATCACGCATCATGATCATGCATCACTGCTGACCCGACCTCTGCATGCCATGCCCCACTCCCGCTTCCTCCTCACCGCTCCACCACCACGTGTTTCTGTGTTTCCAGTATGAGACCTCCGCGCTGTCATGATCACGGCATCATGACACTGGATACTGCTTAAATAGTGCCTGCAACATGTCAAGCCAGGCTTGACATTGTGGCCTTTTAGCCTAGTTGGTAGATCACTTCTATTGCAGGAGTTGTAGTCATCACACGCGCCGCGCAACATGTCTCAACCTCACCCTGCCCCACGCGGCCCCTGGGTCTCACCCCAAGCCCCAGTGCCATGACCCACCACTGGAACCCAGGCCTGAGCCCTGGGGCCTACCTATTGCATAGTATATAAGTTGTAGAGTAGTAAGTAGTACTCTAGTCTTGATATTACTGTAGCCCCGTACTGTTATGTTGTGTTCTCATCTCTATCTCGTTTTCTCATGCATCCTGGTCTCATCATTTCTACTTGTTTCTTTTTCTTATCGTACTCACCTCATATCGTCTCCCAGCCTTGTCTCTATTTGTCTCATACTCTAATCCATTCTACTTTGCTTCTTCTCTCCCTCTCTACTCTAAGTTCTCCTGGCTCTTCTGTCTCCGACTCCTCATCTCAACTTAATCTGTTCCCTCTCCCTTTATCTTATCTCGACCCTTTCCTCTTTTAGCCTGCTTGATCTCTGCATCTCTGATTCCATCCCCAGGACTCACTAAGTCCCCATGCCCGTTATCTCTTTGGACCCCAGGACTCACGTCTAATCCCGGGACTCATTCTTCACCCTCCCTGGCACTCGCCCACTCACCGGTGCTACTGGCACTCCCCAATACACCGCTTCTGTCCTGCTTTGGCCTCCTACACCTCACGCCCTACCAGTGCTCTGCATCCATGGACATGGTGATCACTACATAAGGTATTCACCCAGTGGACTGAGCCCCTGTGGTCAGCAGAACCTGACACTACTTTTTGACATCTTGACATGACAAGCAGCTTGATTGGTGCTGCTAGGCATTGCTAAGGTCTGATTGATATTTTCCTATATAAAAGATTGTTGGTTAGTGTTTACTTACCAAGTTTGCTGCTTTGGCGACCTTTGGTTGCCAATGGCAACTTTGCTTACCACTTATTATATATACTGTACTTACATACTGCAAATAACAAGTTATCTTCACACTTCATCTCTTATTTACGCTTGGGCTTCAGAGCTCAATTTAGCTTATCTTAAGACTACTCTATGCCAAGGCACTGTCTTAGCACTTTGTTTTGCCACTGGGAGTATGCCAGTGCTCTAGCTTTATTTCATGCTTTGCAAATATGGCAGGCCTCTGTCAGGGGACTTCCATTTGATTTCCATTCTTGGGCACATCCTACACCACCCCCCAACTTGCCCTAGACCCCTGGAACTTGCCCTAGACCTCCAGGACTTGTTCTAGACCTCCGGAGATCTCCGGAGGTCATTTCCTTTTTAGAAAATCTCCAGAACTTCGCGTCCCTCCTGTTCAAACATTATCCAAGGTTAAGGTTAGCTCCAGTCACCTATACAGTTGTTCCCACACCTCTGCTGCCCGCTGATGCGCTGCACCAAGCAGTGGAGAATCCTTAGACTTGTTCTCTTTGGATTTCCCTTTGCTAGGTGATTAGTACCATTGTATCATTGATTACCCTGTCTAATACAACTTTGGATTTCCCTCTGCTAGTTGTGTGATTGAGC
>JABCKQ010026466.1:0-10150 GCA_018857305.1 Termitomyces sp. T159_Od127 | reverse complement strand
AAGTTCTCGTGGTTCTCCATTCCCAACTCTTCTCTTCAACTAAATCATCTCCATCTCATCTTATCTTATCTCGACTCTTTCCCCTTTTGGCTATTCAACTTCCCCGGTTCTGTTTCCATCCCCGGGACTCGCTAAGTCCCCGTGCCTGATTATCTCTTGATCTCTGGGACTTGCTCGCTCACCGGCGCTCGCTCGTCTCATCCTCTTGCGCCCCCGGGACTCGCCCTCCACCCTTCCCAGCACTCATCTCACTCACTGGCACTACCGGCACTCCTCCACACACCGTCCCTGCCCCGCTTTGGTCTCCTACGCCTCGCGCTCCTCCCAGTGCCCTGCGTCTGTGTACATGGTGATCATCATGTAAGGTGTTTGCCCAGTAGACTGAGCCTCCATGGTCAGCGGAACCTGACAGGTCATAACAACATCAACTGCACACTTTGTTGCTCTGCTGCCTCTGTGAACTCCTCCATTAAAGCTAAACAATGTCTCCACTCCTTTCAAGATATCTTTTGTGCTGCACAGTCACAGCTGACACCCACCAGCCTTGCACAATTCTCAAACTGTACTTGGAACCCTGGCACTATATATTGACATTAGGGCTGAGACCTGCAGTTTCAAAGGTTATCTACCACTTGTACATAAGTTGTAGAGTAAGACTTGGTATAGTAGTCTTGATATTCAGCCCTGAATCACACACCAATCAGCCCACTACACCCAAAGCCATCACCATCACCCCCATCAATTCTCTTAGCCACCACTGCTTCAAACCACCACATCACCACCCCCCTTAGTTATTTCTAGTGCTTTTCCTGGTTCTCACCAATGCTATGCTTTTCTTGACTATCACTGGCTTCAATTACATATCACAACTCCACACATCACTCATCATTCCACACATCATTTCTTTGTCTACAGCCTGTACATCATTCTATCACAGCTATGCAACATTCCATTACAAACTGCATTACTCATGCACTTGTCATACTGCCACCTCTCCATGAACCCCTCTGCTCAAGCTCTCAAAGCAATGCCTCCTCTCCTTTGAGGGCATTGAGGGCATTCTTTACAATCACAGCCAACATCAACCAGTCCTGCGCAAACTTCAGACCATATTTGGGGCCCCAGCTTACCTACTGCCAGTCTATATAAGCTGTAGAGTAGGACTTGGTACAGTAGTCTTTATATTGCCACAGTTCGCTCATAGTTTCATTTATATTTTGTCTCATTGTACCAGTTGCCATCTACTCTTCTTATGTCTTGTTTTCCACTTTGACTTGTACTTGTCTCACCTTCATTTGTCTTGTACTTGTCTCATACCTCTTTTCCTCAATCTAACTTCTTTTCCTTGACTCTCTTATTTCACCTCTATCTCTAAGCCTCTCCTCAAGTCTATCTCTCTTGACTCAGCTCCAACTGCTCTTTTTAACCCTTCCTTTGTCTCTCAGTTCCATTCTTTGCCTTTGTCTTAGCTCAACTAACATGCCCTTCACCAACAATTTCACCAACAATTTCAGAACTCACTTTCAGGCCCAGCACTTGTTCCTTGCTCACTCCTGACTCTTGATGTCCCTTCCTTGCATGCTATACCCCTGGACATAAGCAGCACTCTATGTGCATAGTGTTGTTGCTTTTCTGCCCTGCCTCTTGGCTTTCTCTGGCCAGAGCTTGTCTTAGATACTTGCTCGATATATGTGGATCCTGACTGCTTCATTCATTCCAGGCCTGCTGGTATGCAAGCCATTAGAGCAGGCAAGGAAATGCTGATGGTACCTCGTGAAATGGCTCCATTGCCTAATGTTCTTGATGTTAAGGCAGTGGCTGCCATGAAGCACGTGGATCTGGTTGCTAATCAGGTGGTCTATCATTACCTTGACAATTGCAATTGTCATAGTTGTTATTACAACAACCATAGTCTTTGTTGGATTGGTCTCCAAACCTGTCATCACTACCATCCAGATCTCTGTCCAGCTCACCATTTATTGCAATGAATTGTCATTGCATATTGCCTATAGGTGTGACTCCTTTATGCCCCTCAAACATCATGCATTGGTTGTCTATCAATGACTCACCATATGAAAAGGGACAATTTACTAGTCTAGAGGGCCTTAGGCAGAGTGCCAAGAGAATGAGAGTAAGTGGAAGGGTAGAGTAAAGTGGAGGAAAGAGTAGTTCAGAAAGCTGTAGTGGGTGTTGAGGTGTTGGAAGTGTGGGATCAGGTAAGAAGCAGCCAGTTATGCTGCAACTTAGAAGAGCTCAATGGGAATGTGGAGAAAAGGGAGTGTGTAGGTGTTTATGTCAGGGGACTGGTTTTTGGACTGTGTCCAACTCTACTCCAAGCTTAGTCTAAGGATGCTCCCACTCTTAGCACATCTGAATGACTGTATTAATAACAGCACAGCCACCAATGTAGTATATAAAATGTATTTAAAGACATGCTCAAGGCCAACTGGAGATGAAAGTAAGACCCAGAGAGACTCAGCTTATCTTTTTAGGGGTTGTACTAGGCAAATGTGCTGCTTGTAGTTGTACTGGGGGCATTTTAAGTGGAAGTAGCAAACAGACTCAAGTGTGAGACCACAGCAGTGGAGGCACGTGGAGGAATCTACCCACTCAATGCAGAACAGGTACTGATTAATGAGGAGGTGGCTGATTCTGAGCTGGGTCACAAGGGATGATTCATGACAATCAAGGTGGGTGACTAGCCAGATGTAGTTTCTAAAGGGAAGCATACTGTCAAAGAGTCTGATCAGGTGCACATGGGCCAATTCCTTTCAGTGGCATTTTTAAATTACCTAGTAGTGACTAGCTGAGTCTGTTGTATGTATCACAAGAATGCTGAAGGGCAGAGGATGATGTTGGAGGAAGGAGAAAAGGAGGCAAGGTGCTTGAGTGGTCTAGGGCAGCCTTCTTAGCAAAGATGTCTGCTTATTTATTGAGGCCAAAGTTCACATGGCCAAGAGACTAGCAGCATCATGGACCTTTCAAGGCCTTTTAACCTTTGCTCTGCCCTTTACTATACTGAATGAGTGCCTTCCCTCTCCTCTCCTTTGAAGAAGTAGTAGTAGTGGAACAATTTTATTATTCATCCTCTATCATCTCCAATCATATTATTATATCCTCTGGCATCCATGTGCTAACAACTTTACCTGATTGAAGATAAATCTTAGGATTACATAAATTGATGGTAGATATTCAGACTACTCATGCAAGGGCTAAAAATTCTAAATTAAATACATAAACTAGACCTTGCTAAAGTTTGACTATAGAACTAGATTTCCTGGCAATTAGAAACACTGGCCCACCACTCCTCTCTCATTAAAGGGGTCATATCTACAAAACAAGAATAGACAAGAAAAGACAAGACAAGACAAGAGATAATAAAATAAAATAGAATAAAACAACAAGACTCATAAGTCCTTTGAACTAATAATAATATTGAAAAGGACTTGATAAAGAATTGCTGATATTATTAAATTAGAGGAAATCTAGCAATCTAGTAGTTTTAAAACTGAAAGATATTCTAAGAAGCTCTGAGATTTTAATATCTCAGCATAATTACAAATAAAAATAATACAGCTATAGCTTCTACATATATGACAGGTTATTTTAGAAGGCAAAATCCAAGGCATTGTCAGTGGTGCAGCAGAAGATATAGATGGCTTACTTTGTGAGGCAGCAGATGATAATGAGGATGATATTAAAGCCTTCTGACCCAGGAATCAAAATCAAAGACCAAGAACAATGATCAATGGGGAAGAGTTTCAGGAAAGCCTAAAAGTAGTGGTAGGAGCCCTTGGTTTAGAAGAATGATATTTTAGGGACATATAGAAGTTAGCAAAACCAAGGAACAATTGTTACCTTCTTGATTGTCCAGGGTTGAGGTTTAGAGCAAGCCCTAGGGTCCTGAAGAGCATAGAAGGTGGGCTGGGGTGTAGTGAAGTGCTAAAAATGAAAGTTGACTAGAAGTCCTCTAACATCCCCCCCCCCCCCTCTAGCATGCAGCATCTCAACATGTGGGGTAGAAGAAGTTGTTGATCACCTGGTCCACTGGTGAGCTGGCATAGATTCCCTGGATGGCCCGGGGTGCATCTGGGTGTTTCTGGTAAAACTCTCTGACAAGTCCCAGCGCATGCACATTCTCTTGGGGTTCTCAGAAGATGTTTTCAATCCTGTAACCTTTCCACGTCACCTTGTACTGTAGCCGCTTTCTCAATAGGCAACTGTCTGGGATCTCCTCCACCTCATACTCCTTGTGATTATTGACCATGACCAGGAGTGGAGGAGGCACTGGACATTGCCCTGAGATAGGGTTTAGCTTGACCACGTTGAATACCAGGTGGAGCTGTCACATTCCTGCTGGGAGCTGTAGTCGGTAGGCTAGCAGGCCTACCTGTTGTTCCACCATGAAGGGTCTTAGCGAACAGTGCAAAAGCTTCTTTGATGAGCAAGTGGTGGTGATGTTGGAGGCATCCAGATAGACCAGTCTCCGAGCTGGTACTTGGGCACTGAGATTCTTCCATGGTTGTAGTATTGGGCCATATCATCCTTTGCCTTTGCCAGAGCAGCCTTGGCCTTCTTCTGTGCCACCTTCATTCAGTCCATAAGCTTGTTCACAGTTTTGTTCTCCAAGGGCCAGGCCCAGGGCTCAAAGCCCATGCATGAGTGGTTTCCAGTGTCCAGGAAGAAGAGTGACATCTGAGTGGCTGTGTGAATGTGGTTGTTGTACTGATACTTGGTGTCTGGAAGCAGCTCGTCCCAGTCATCCTGCTGCTCATTGCAAAAGAGGCAGAGGTACTGCTTGAGCTCCTGGTTCACACGTTCCATCTGGCCTTCAGACTGTGGATGGTAGGTGGTGGAGGTGTGGAGCTTCATGTTGAGCAGTCAGTAGAGTTCTTGGGTGAACTCCGCTACAAACTGTGGGCCCTGGTCTGACACATCGGGCTGCCCTGTGCTTTGAGGCAAGTAATATATTACTCTGCCAATAATTGGTGTGCAAATTTCCAAAGGCACCCACCAGCAACCTCCAACTCTCTCATGCCCTGCATTTGTTAATAATCGAGACTCTATTACAAGATATAAGTCAATTGTGATTCTTAGTCTTGTATAAGTGACTGTATTGAACTATACCTATTACAAGGTAAAAGTCAATTGTAAGTTGATTTTATAAGTAAGTAATTATGTTATAGTAATCTGGAATTTGTAAGAAACTCACCCTTAGTCTCGTATAAGTGACTCAGGGCAATAATCTGTACATAGGTGATATTTATATGTCTGCCTGTATTGTGTTGTAAAAGAAAGGAATGGAATGGACAAATCATGTTGGACTTGTTTCCGGCCACCACATATACCCACTGTGCAAACATGGCCACTCCATGGCCGCTCTTGCTTTGTCTGGCCACCTCAGCCAGACAAAGACCATTGTCCTCATAAACTTATATTAGACAGCCAACACTAGTTAGCACCCTCAGTCAATCCTACAAGACTGAGGATGAGTATTTACATACACTCACAGACACACACAATAACTAACTGTATGATTAGATTAATGTTATTGTTATCTAGGTACAGTACAAAATATAGTTGATTTTACGAGACTGAGGATTAATGTTATTGTTATCTAGTGGTTTGAATTCTAACAAAGCGTACTGGGATTAAGTGGCCCGCAGAGTGGCCATGTGGATGAGGGTGCATTGACTAGTGTGGCATTCAACACCATTGCTATTGTCATGACACCTGAGACTATCATCAAATGGCTCACAATCAGCCTTGCTCAAAATCTGGCTTTGGCAACTTGCCATCCTGTCACTCAAACTTCTGCATGCATGAAGTGCGGATCAATTTTCCTCGCAGTATGTCATGGCAAAGCTCTCCTGTATTAATCAATTTGAAGTGAGCATTTTGTAAACACTGCATGATAGAGATAAAACAGATACTGATCAAGTCTTCAAACAAAGCATCAGGGTATTTACATGTCAGCACATTGGATTTACTGCTACAAGCGTGAAGGATATGGCACAAAGTAGCGACCACACTGAAAAGGAGACAAACACAAAAGTCATTCATAAAAAGGTTATGGTAATATGAAATGTTGTAATACCAATGAAAGTTATGCCTACATATCTACTATCTACCATTACTGTAACATAATAATATGTGATCTTTGGCAGAGACACAGACCATAAAACACTGGCCAGTTGACCATTCTCAGTCAACCTAGGTGAAGTCGCAGCTTCTTGGTCAGTACAACTCAGAAACAGGTATGAAGGGACCCTTTTGTAGCCTTTAGGACCTGTCTCTGATGCCTGTTCACAGTTCAGAAATCCTACAAACAATGCACTTCTCCATCTTTGCTACTGCTGCATTCCTTTATGCCACATCCCTTGAGCTCATCACAGCAGACTGCTGGCGTGCAAATTGGTGCCCTCATGGTGGATTTGAAAATCCAGTCACGATGTATGTTTTATCTCCATCTTGTGATGCTTATAAACTGTTTGGATCTCAGGCAAGCATTTGCCACGACCTACTGTGAGGGTAATTGGAACAAACCTTACGCTCATGCAGCTTATGATGGTGCAATGGCCAGCCACCAAGCACTGCTGGCACCCAATTGTGTTTCCTTGCAAAAAAGTGAAGAGGAAACCTGTTATGCCATTTCTAATGTGTCAATTTCTGATGGAAAAAGTAATTGAACAAAGAAAATTTGCCTTTTTCTATAGTAAAAAGCTGGCCAAGAAACAGATGACAGGTTTCTTTGATTATTTTTCCATCAGAAACATATTCTGGCCCCAGGAGTGAAAGCCAGTTTACAAACCAGACCAGTTGTAATTTTGCTTTCAATGACATTATCAAGTGTCTTGGAAAGTAACAATGGAGGATATGAGTAAGTTGGCGGCAGAAGCTTGGTAGTTTCTTTTGGACTGTGCAAAGTTGTCTGAAGTGATTTGAAATGAAGGACTCCTGTACCTACACTCCTTGATCTGTTGACATGTTAACCAATTCTGTACTTTGTACTCAAGTTATATGACTGCTACCTTCTCTTGTATTGTACTTTTGTGTTTGCCTCCTCTTCCGCATGTTAGAATTGGATGTGACAATGTGACAAGGCAATGGGGGTGCCACAAATCAATGTCAGGGCCACAGTAGCCACAGGTTGTGCTTTGTCTACACTTAATATATATACAAAGACTGCTCATAGAGTTCTCTCAGACTTGAGCTATGTTACACGTTCTCAGGATTAAGACTTGCATGTCTATTCATAGGTGTTTGTCACACCCATCTACCTGCTGCTGCCTGTCTGGATTCCAACACTGCATGTTTGCTATTTACCTACAAAGTGAGGGCTCTTAGATCAGTATGAAGTCTCAGATGTTGACATTGGAACATGGATTGATGACCCTTTGAAAGTAAGCATAATAGGGGTACCCAGTCCACACACAAATATAATTGATGATCATCATTGGATCTACCACAATTTGCGAACAAAGGAAATTGAAGGTAATTGACATTGTGAAAGATCAACCAATAGCTTGTCCAGCTTCCCTCTTCAACAGGTTCTGTCAATGCAGATTCCTGATCTGTTGGAATTGTCGGACACACAATGACATCACCACAATAAACATTTGATATGCCAGACCAGGAACCACCCTTCTGTAGAGATCTATGGCAAATGGACACCGTAAGCGCACAATCAAAGAAAAACACATTCACCTTTTATTCATATCATACTTATCACATTTGCATAGACAAAGCAGAATCAGAATATATATATTATGATACCTAACAGATGATATCCTCAGTTTTTAAAACACAAACTGAGGGTGAGTCAACATTACTTACAGACTTACATCACATGGACTAACTGTACCATAGATTAAGCTACTTACAAGTATCTGTGTTATCTAGGTACAGAATTCAGTTGTAATAACACAAACTGAGAATTAAAATACGAGTATCTGTATTATCTAGGTCCCACCAGTTCAGTTTCCAACACATTCACAATGTGATGGGCCAAGGCACCGTACCCTTTCACACTTAGACAATGGAGACACAGCATATATATTCAGACACATAGAAACTGCACCCTCAGTCGCTTATATGAGACTGAGGGTGAGCCAATCATTATACTACCTTACGGTTACAACAACTGACTATATTGCTAAAGTATCAATACTAATATTGCTATTTATATAGACTCTGTGTACAAATCCAAACTCTAACAGGTTATGGGCTATAGTTGCTCGACACATCTCTGAAAATGTGTTGATCAAATCTCTGAGTCCAGACAGTCTACATCTCTCTTCACGTGTAATGTCGTGTACCTCCTGTCTCTATCTATTGGCATATTTCTCTGCCCATCATGTTCCCAACCATCCAATCAAACAATTCTATCAAACCCTCCATATCTGAGCATGTCATCCGCCATAGGTGGGAGGGGCCAAAATACAGCCCAGCAGAAGGAACCTTCAATCAATGGACTGAACGGCTAAAGGATGCCTTCATCCTCAATGGCATCTATATGCACGTCTTCACTCCTTGCCCCAACCACAGCTTAGAGCCCTGCGCTGGCATGAACTGGGCCATGAAAGATCATCTTGCTATCACATTCATGCGGTCTGCCCTAGAAGATATGGAGCACTGGGACTTACTGACAGACAAGGGCACACACGCCTGCTTCAAGGACTTACAGGCTCATGCACAGTGCAAGGGCCCAATCAAGCAGATATCCCTTCTCCAAGAGATGTTGTCCACCTACTGCTCCCAATCCAAGCCCCTGCTGACCACCGCTGGCCACATCGCCGACATTGTCAGGTGGGTGTTCAACATTGGAGAAATCAACGCTGAGCTATCCACGTGTATCGCTCTGCTAAATAGCCTCAACAATCCCTCGTTTGAAGCACTCCAGAACTCAGTCTCCACCTTGCTCAGGACCCACCCTGCAAAACCACAGACCTTCACCTCTTGATGGAAAACATGCAAAACATCCTGAATTCTAAGGCCAGTTCCACCCACGCTATGGCCCTCAATGTAAAAGAGGAGCCAAGTCATCCCAGAGCACAGACCTGCCTAAGGATAATCACAGCCCAAGTGCAGCTTGCTGTGAGAACTGTAATTCACATTGACAGCCATGCTGAGGCCATACAAAACCATTCTGTGTCCAGAAAGGAGGAGGTATGGGTGGTGTTAGGTCCTGACCATATTCTGCAAGGCAGTACGTTGGAGAACTAGTAATGAAAATGTATTGCAGTACAACACAATAAAAGGAGTTACATACCTAGTAACAAAATGAATAGAACTAAGAAATGTAACTACATGAGTACCGTTGTTATGTCCAAGAGTGCACGTGACCATATCAGTATGGTAGAAGTAACAGTATCATAATATCATGTATCATGTATCATGACACTCGCCCCCCCCTTTGGTAAGAGAAAGGCCCAGGGGAAAAGAAAGGAAGAGACCTGATAAGACTGAAAGCAGTAAACACAAAACAAAAAAAAATCAAAACTCTTTGCCCTATGTCTGCCACCTGCTGCGCTTATGCTTCCCCTGCGTTTTCTCATTCTCACAGAACTCCTGGATGGCTTCTAACATGTGTGGCATGGCATATTTTTTCAGCCACTCATCTTCACTCTCGTCGTACCCTTTCCAGTGCACCAGGAACTCCGAGACTCCTCCTCATGTCTGTCTGTCATGCAATATCTGCTCAATCTCCACCTCTTCTCCCATCTCCAACTGCATTGGCAGCGGTGGCTCCTGCTGCTGCCCAAGAATGGTATCCTCCCGCACAGGCACTAGGCATCATGCATGAAACACATTGTGGATTGACCAGCCATCTGGCAGCGCCAAATGGTAAGCCAAGTCTGATATCTTTGCTGCTTGGTTGGTTGGAGTGTAAGTCAGCCCTCTCAAGGAAACACAGTTGCCAATAATATAATCCAGGGCTTTGTCCACCCACGCATTGTGGAAACACCTCATCCTCACCTCTGCCAGCTCCAACAGTGCTCTTAGCTCCCCTTGCACTTTACATATCCTGTCCAATCTATCATCCACCTTTGGCACAGACTGCAAGCTCACTGTAAGGGCGACCTCCGGGAGTTGCGGCTCAATCACACAACTAGCAGAGGGAAATCCAAAGTGTATTAGACAGGGTAAT
>JABCKQ010026465.1:0-10160 GCA_018857305.1 Termitomyces sp. T159_Od127 | reverse complement strand
AGGTTGTCTTCCGTCCTGATCTGTCTGAGGACTCCGAGACATTACTGGGCTTGACGTGCGTGTTGGGATTGAAGGCGGACAAGGTGGGTACTGTGAATTCACCAAGCCTCATGGCACTATAGAAGCATGTCATAGCGCATGCATAGACTGCTGCGGGAAGTGGGTCCGGGAGTTCCTCATTCATCCCAAGCTGATTGTGTACGGCCCTCAAGAAATCTGGTGTGCAGGGCTTACGTTCCTTCTTCTTGGAGCTGGCTGGTGCCAATCTTTCTGCCACCTTCACTAGGGCCTGCAATTTGCTTTCATTGGTACTCCATTTCAGGTAATGTAGCAGATGCCAAGCTCTTATGCCCGCAATGAAATTTTCGATTGCTGTCCTAGAATATGCTCTGGCTACTGCTGCCATGAATGCTTTGAGAATTTCGTGTGACACTGGTGCTCTTGCCTCTTCTGGTATCCCTTGGGTGTCACAGAATACGTAGTACAGTAGCAGCCCGGACCCGTAAGTCTCCTTTGTTGATTCTGCCCATGCTGCACTGCTTACTTCAAACACCCTCCTTTCATCTTCTTCAGTGATCATACTCAGTTCACTGCCTCCCGGCACTGCCCCTCACTGATGCATAGGAATCCACATCCTCAACCTGTCGCAAGCATGCACATGTGGCCTACTTGGCCTTAAGCCTGCAGGATATGGCATTGGATTGCGTTTGTTTTGGGTGCCTGTCGTGGCTATCGGTATGTCAAGCCATTCATGCTTCTCTCCACACTCTTGCATATGAGAACCACTCTTCCTTTTCAAGATCGTCGCACTCTTCTCTTGATCTGCAATGTTTCCAAGGGTTTTCAAGCTCAGCTTTAATAACATCTGCTTGCTCTTGGATTCTGATGCTATCTGTTGCAGCTCTGGGTTCGACATCGACGAGTAATTCACGGTATTGTACTGGGACTTCCAATTTGGGAAGTAGTTTGCTCGCCATCGGGTAGATGCCTCGGGAGAGTTTATCAGCAGGATTTGTTTTGCTTGGTATGTATCTTGTGCTAATTGCAACCCCACTACCTGAGCATTTGGCATGTACCAGCTTGAATACTTCATTGATTTCCTTGTTGCGGCTGCATCCAGTCCACCATCCTTCCACGACTCCTTTATTGTCCCCAAAGACCATAAATCTCTTACTTGTCTTTGCCTTTCGAATGACAGCGGATACCAGAAGGAAGAAGCCGATCGCTTCTGCCCAGCCAATGTCTCAGCCAGGTCTTTGCCACCCATGCTGTAGCTTCCATGCTCTCCACTCACTGTTGATACATATGCTGACGCCTGTTGAGGAGCTTGCATTTGAGTATGCCCTGATGTTGGTGTATGGTAAGGATGCTGAAATCGGTCTTTCCATTGGCTGAGATAGTACTCGCTTCCACCAGAGCAAGTCCTTGGCTGTGCGTTTTGGGGGAGTTCTAGGCATAAAAGGACGGTCACAAAACACTCCAAGGAAGGCTTCAAGGCTTGTAAGGTAAGCTCTCCCTTGAGGAGCGACTTGACAAGCATGCAGAAGCTTTTCATATAGCTTCTGTGCATCTTCCATGGTGTGTGCCTGGCACTTTTTCCACTCAGCAATTGCTTGCAAGTATTTATCACGCTTTCCTTCTGCAATGCTAACATGTTGCCGCTTAATGTCCCAGGTGAACCCAATGTAGGGCACGACATCGCTGAATGGGATGCCTTTGGACTTCTCCCATGGAATTCCAAGCTTCTCTGACAACTTGTCCAGCTCACAAAATCCATAGCAGTATGCTTTATCCTGTTCGCTCTCCTGATTTGCCTCAGACAGGTTGAGTATCTGGGTTGACATATCTTCATCATATTTGTTGCGCTGGTTGTTGTTGTCTTCAGCCCCCTCATACCATATCCTTCCACCTCTGTGCACCTTGCCATGGCCCCTCTGGATTTCAGCTGCCCATTGCCTACGTGCAGTATTGTATTTGTCCACCCACTCGCTGCGTATGCGGAAGAAGATATGATCATCAACCCACTTAGACAGTGGGCCCATGCCATTTGCTCTAATAATTTCCATGCCTGCATCCTCCACCACGCCATAGCAACCACAACCAGAACCCAAACCAAAGCAGTCCATTGTGTCGATTGCAAAGTGGTCTTCCCCTTGCAGCTGGACCACCATACCTGCCCACTGATCAGGTTGTATAGGGATTGTCCGGTATGCCTCTTTGACATCCCGTATGGCTGCTTGTGAGCCGGGTAGTAGCCGAGCAATGAGCAGAGAGACCGATCGAAAGGTACCCCAGGTACAAGGGAATTGTGCAGAATCAATCGCACTGTTGATGGACTTAATGTTCAATTCTCTACCTGCTGAATGTGGGTAGGAAAGGTCTTGTATGATGCGGAAGCAATTTGGTTTGTTGGGCTTGGGTATAATGCTGAGGAGCGAGGTCTGAAAACTACCGAGTACTTCCTCCACCTGTTGTCTGGAGTATGGGCCGAGATATTGCCCTTTTTCAAGCTCTGTTGTGATGATCTTATCAAACTCTTTGGCCTGCTCTTCCACAGAGTCCCAGTTGTAGGGTGCAAAAGTCTCCAACATGGTGGGAATACCAGCATTAAACTCCACTTGCAAATTGTGTGCCAGGTTCCCAAAGCTGGCCTCCAACCCCGCTTTCTTGATCTCATCGGCCCATGCCTTGGTGTTGTATGGAGTCACAAATTTAAAGCGGTTGTGCAAGAGTGCAGCCTTGAGCGCCGTGATCTCTCTTTCCACAGCCAGAGCACTTGTGTTTGTGATTGTGCAAGGTGTTTTGACAACTTCAGGGTTTCTGCCAGTCGGTGCATAGCTCTCTGCCTTCTGGGTTGACCAAGCAGTTGCTGCAGTTCCTCCTGACATACACTTATTTTCCGTTCCACAGCTCTCTTGCTGCGCAGTGCCAGATGTCGTGTGTGTGGCGGCCAAGGCATACCGTGCAGGCAGCGTTGGAACTGCTTCCACTGCTGGCTGGGGCACTTGCACACTGGCAAAAAAACTCTCGGCTGCGTTTCTCTTTTCGCTTTGATTCATACTCTTTATT
Organism: Termitomyces sp. T159_Od127; assembly: GCA_018857305.1. Lineage (NCBI taxonomy): Eukaryota > Fungi > Basidiomycota > Agaricomycetes > Agaricales > Lyophyllaceae > Termitomyces > Termitomyces sp. T159_Od127. The sequence goes on along the minus strand of JABCKQ010026465.1, from coordinate 7,091 downwards.
CCATGCTGGAGATCGGGATCTTTTCCTTCTAGTTCTGGCTTTGTTAGTGGCTGCCATCATTTCTCTCTTCATGGAGCTGAGGTCTGTGCAGCACCGGAATTGTCGCATGCCATAACTCATGAGGGTGTGCCTTCCAGGACAGCAGAGTGAGAATAGTGCACCACAGATGTACCGGGTATGTGTTTACGCATTGTGCAGTCAGATAACGCAGAGGCGGAGTTCAACGTTGCCCAGGCATTGCAATCAATTGGTTATGAAATCATTGCATATTTAGGGAGGTTTTGAGTTGATTTGTTTAGGTTGTAGTGATGAATTAGCATGTGTCGGCCCACGTTAAGTCCATGAGGCCTCCATGCATGGGTTTACATGTGATGCAAAATAGAGTAAGGCAAGGTGGAATCAATGTCACCCATATAGTGCGACATAATATTGCATGTTATACCATAAGTTAGGGCGCCCAGATAATGTGATGATTGATACAAAGCTTGTGAGCAACGGTAGTGGCGGCCTCATGCTTCAAATGACTCACTGGCTAGGAGGGCACTTCTCTTTGCGTCATAGACTTGATCTTTCAATGTCCTCAGCGTGTGGTCATCTATCATCCCGATGTCAAAGATGCCATCGCATGGAGGGTTCTTGATCTGACGATGCCACTCTCTCCTGATCCTAGCTTGGTACAATATCAGAACCCTGAGTCTATCTGCTCCCTCGTTGCGCAATTTATGGTTGGTGAGATGGAAGAAGAATGCGTGCATTGCTTCTATCATGTTTACTGGCCATTTTTTGATTACTATGTGCTTGAGAAAATTGGTTGAGGCTATACATAGTTGCTCCCAGGTGAGATCTTCATCCTGGGTGACTTTACCTTTGGCTTTGAAGTTTACAACTGGCTTGAGTGCAAACATGTCATCGTCCTTGGCTATTGTGAATATCTCCTGAGAGGCCATGGACCCGTTTCTAGCTGCTTCTTCGCGTCCTTCTGGCGTGAAGTAACTGAGTTCGATGTAGTCCCGCTCCACCAGTTTTTTTATAGCGAAGCGCGCTGGCGGGTATTCTATAGCCTCTGGCACTGGCTTACCTGCTACTAGGTTTGGTGCTTCGTTGACCCTGGGGGATTGAGCTCTCGAATTCCTGGCATGCCAGATTTCTTCATCCACTCCTTGATCTCTCTCCGCTCTTCTTTCTCTTTGCTGCGCCTCCCTTCTGCTGGCTTCTCTCTCTTTATGCTCTGCTTCCCAGAGTGCTCTCCTGCGCTCTTGCTCGGTGTTCCATGTGTTGGTCAGAATTTCTATTGTGAGTTCATTGGTTCCGTCTTCTCTACCTGCCAACACTGCTTGTCTTGTGAATCTGAACTCTTCCAAAGTGAAGTCTGGAATGGTTTCTGCATTGGGGTCTACCGTTAGAGTGACCATGCTTTGGTATAAATGACAAATTAATTTCTTTTTAATGGAGGAGAGCTACAGCAAAAACGACCAGTGCTATGTGTGGTGGCTGTCATGAGCGAAGGGTAAATTCTCGTGACCACACAGCCACTCTCACTCAAAGACCATGCCCTGTCCACCCCTTGTTCCTTGCTGTGATCAGGCCAATCCATTGTTATTTGTTTTATATCAAAGGAGCAATATCAAAGCATGGTATCAACTAAAAGTTTGAATAGACATTAAACATCTGAACAGTCGTTGAAATGGTGTGGCTCTGAGAGTGTTTCACAAAGGTTCGACTCAAAGAGCCTGAATTTGGGCTTCATGATTGATAGAGACCAGACAAATTGGTCACTTCGCAATAGGTAAGGGTGTGCCAAGACTGACAAGACGTGAGGATACATGGAAGAAGGAGTAATGTAAAGGCAATGTCAGAAAAATCCCCAAAGCCTTATCAGGCTCAAACTCTGATTATGTCAGATCAGATTGACAAGTTTCCCAGATTGGGCCTGATTAGATAGGCTCCTGACCTAATTAGGGATAAGTAGTTTCCATGGTTAATACATTTTGCTGTGTCTTATCATTGCTTGTCATCGCCCACCATCTCCTAACACTGACCTCTCAGATAATCAGTCATGGATGTTCCTTCTTGCCCTCCAACTCTATACGGCCACACAAGGTATGAGATCTGTGGGGAAACTTGTAAGAATCTTAGAATAGGGAGGCATAGGAAAGCATGTCTGAGAAGACATGAACAAGCATGTCAAGATGCAGTGTTTTTTGAACATTTTGACTCACAAAGAACAGGTAATATGACTTTTTGGATCTAAGTCCAGAAGCCAACAATAGTTTCCAGACAATATTGACCAAAGTCATGGATCCAAGCCTGTATCCAGGGATTCTATTGACATTGAGTCTCATGTGATTCAGACAGGTATTATGCACCAATTATGTCTGATTGACAGTACATTACTTATCACAATGTGTTCATTATGCAGAAACTGTCCAAACCTCTGATTTCAATGTAGATAGTCCCTCTCAGATTCCTTTCAATATTGGACTTGAGGAACAAGAAGTATTAATAAGCACAAATTAATTACTTGTTTTGCTCATATTGAGTTGTTCTCAAAGAGGCTTGAATCAAGCAATTTCACAGGCTGGAGATGCTTCTAGTGCATTTATTAATGGTCTAGACCATTCAGAAGAAATCTTCAAAGTAGAACATCATCCACACTCTGGGATTTCAACCAAAATTGGGTCCATTCCTGATTTTGAACCATAGAAACCTTTTTGTTCACAACTTGACTTTGAAATTGCAGAATTGGGACTTGAAGCTGCTCTCAATAAGTCAAAATTTGATCGTCTTATTAAATTATTCCATTGAGCCATTGCTTGTGATGATGAAGATTCCTTCACTTTTAAAAATGCAACTGAATTAAAAAAACTTGGGAAAAGGCATTTAAGCTTTGAATACAAATGAGTATTCTTGAATCAATCTTAAAATTTCTTTGAACAATGTTTGTCAGTTTCAAAAACATTCATATCAAGTTTTATATAAAGGAGTCCTACAAGACTTTGAAATAAGTGTGCGTGAACCTTGGGACTGGGCAATGGAAAACATCATTGATAATCCCATGATATTGCCATATATTACATGGGCTGCTCAAAAGCATTATAGATGGACAGGCACTACTTGGAAGAGATTTGTCACTGAGCCTTGGACAGGTGATGAGGCTTGGGCAGCTCAGGTATGCTGTTTATTTAAATAGAACTTTACAAATTCAGATTGATATCATATTGCAGTCTTGTATATCATACAATCCAGCAGCTAAACTATTGCCTCTGATTATCTATGCTGATAAAACAAAGCTTTCAAGTTTTGGAACTGCTAAAGGATATCCAATTATTGCACATTATGCTTTCTCCCACACTATATTTGCAATACAGATGGAAAAGGTGGAGGCCATGTAGTTGGCTGGCTACCAATAGTAAGACTACTTACTTCTTGAAATTTAATTGTTCACTCAACTTATATATCAATTTTTTATAGGTACATGAAAATATAGATGAAACAGGAAAAAAAGGTTTTGTAAACTTCAAGAATGCAGTTTGGCATGAAAGTTTTCACATTTTCTTGGAAAAAATCTCTAGAATATCCCAGAATGGTGAATGGAAATTAAGCAAGGCTGACAATATCTTGAGGTGGCTCTGGCCCATTATTCTCATGCTGTCTGCTGACTATGAAGAAATGTATGTTCTTTTAATAATAATACCTTGATTTGAAATCTTGGAGCCTCATACTTTTTTTAGGTCTGTTATGTCTCTTATCCATGGTCTTAAAGGAAAATATGCATGTCCAATTTGTTTTGTGTCATAAGAACAAATGTGGAATTTATCTTTGAAGTTTCCTTTATGAACTCAATCAAGCTCAGAAGAATTATACATGAATTCTATCACTTTATAAACTGCTGCAGCTGTTGAAGAAGCTTTTAAAGAACAAAGTCTCCATCCTATTAGAGTATGCTCTTTCTTCATTTTATCATTGATGCATCAAGCATCAATCATTTGTTTTACAGGATGCAATGTAGTCTATTAAATATGGAGACCTCCATCGTGCTGTTCTATGATGTTCTACACTTTGATAATAATGGATTATGGGAGGATCATTTCTTTAAAGTTTTCAAATCTCTTATTGTTCATTGATCAGATATTGCTTATATTGATTCTTGGTATTATTTTTTGATCAAAGGCAACTGAATACTAATGTTTAGCCTGTAGTTCCTATCATATGCCATGATGGTGAGAGCTCAATCATCTTGACTCAGTCATGAATATTACATTCAATGATGCATCCAAAAATTATGATATCTCCAGGGTGCAGTTTTTTCTTAATTTTCAAAAACTTGTACTTATAAAATACTCTTTATTCATTTAACAGATATTCTTGTTTGCTGCACAAAGTGTATTATCTGCTGACCCAAAATCTGATGGATATCTCCTTCTTTGCTGTATTTGCTCATATTTAAACATTCAAATGTATGCAGGTTTAAATCTTCACACTGATTGTACAATATCAGCAGGGAAGAAGGAGTTGGAGGAAGTTTTCACACCTTTGATAACAGTGAGTCCTTTTATTGAAGCAAAGCATTACAAGAAAGAAATTGATGTATCTTATAATTAAGGAGTATATTCAGTCAACTCAGCGTACAAATGAACTAGATTCTACTGAATCTGAAGATCTTGATGAGGATTTTTGATGGAGCAGATCCAGAAGTAGCTCCAAAAGCAAAATCATGGAATTTTATCAAGTTGCATTTGCACCAGCATCTGTTTGATGACATCATCAAGAAAGGTGTTTTTCAGAATTACAGCACTAAGCCAAATGAAAAAATGCATGGTCCAATCAAGCATTCTTCTCTTCATCGTACAAATTTCAAGGATGTTGCAAAACAGGTATGTTTATTATAAATCACCATAGAAAACTCATGATATTCTATATGCAATAGATATTAGATGCAAATCAATATCTCTTAGTATCTGGTCTAATTCGATCCAATATTAATGCTTTGGATATCTATGAAGAATCACTCTACCAGACCCTGAAGATATAACTGCTAAGCCAGGCAGCACACAGTCTGATAGCTTTGATTCTAGCATTTATAATCAGTTTTGGCAACTAGGCTCACCAATGCCTCCCATCACACTGTTACAACTTTCAAAAACACCAGAATGATGAAGCTTTTGATTGTTTTTGAATGAAATTGGGAAGATTTATGACTAGCTTCCTTCCTATGTATGGTATTCCTCTTCCTGGTGGAAAGGTTACAGATAACAGTCAGGTGTGTTAATGTAAAAACAGCTCAGATTGTTATTAATAATGTGCTAATATATTTCCAGAAAACAGAATGTTGCCTCCTCAAAGTTCAGTACATATGTACATTTGACTGGAAAACCAAGGTTGACTATGTGTAGTGTAATCCAAAGTTCCATGGCCATCCATGCTGTGACTGTGTTCTTGTCAATGCTCAAGACAAGCCTTATATTGCACACTTTATTCAGCTTTTTTCATGCACGGTTGGTGGTTGAATATATCCATTGGCCCTAGTTCAGCCATTTTCTTCAGTCTTTCAGAATTTAAATTGGCAACAGAAAGATGTTTACCTTGGCCTGCTCTGCTTTGTGGAGAATAAACATAAAGATATTGAGTTTATATCTATTTATACCATTATTTGTGGAACAGTTATGGTTTCAGATAGGATTCAGAGTACTATAGCTTATGGCTCAGGCAAGTGTTGGAACTATTTTCTGTTTGATATTTTAGATGCAGATATATTTTTATGGGCACATAACAACTTGAAAAATGCCTAATGTAAAGCTTATATTTCTTTCAAATTTTTCTCTACTTGAGGATACAAGTTCAGCATTCAAAGAATTAGGTCCATTAGTTGTTAATTATCTTCTGATACCTAAAGTCAATTCACAAATGCAAATAATTACCTCTTTTTGTACTGTCCAAGCCTATTGAACTGACAACACAACTGTGATGTATATTCTTCATACTAACATCTGGCTTTGCCACATCTTATAGTTCTATTGAACCATGTGTCATCACAACAGATTTTCTAGTTTGATTTTGATAGCTTGCCAACATAACATTCTCTATTTACCTCATGTTGAATACAGCAGTTGACAGATAAACTGACCAAATGTCACATGTTTGTCCAATTTTGAGTTGACTCAAAATGAGTCTCCACAAAACCAAGGGGCAGCATACAACTCTATTGTGATTTTTGTTCTATGTAGTACTTGATTGAGGTGAGACTACCTCCAACTGGTGTGTCAAACATCTTCTGTTCTATGTTCTCTCACAAAAATTGGGGTAGCACAATATCTCTTCCAATGAGGCTCAATAAGGTTGCCACACCATGTTTCAGGCTGAGTCAAGCCTTTGCCTCTTAGAGAAAAAGCTGAAATTGTATACATTTGATGTAGAACTCATCACAGTTTTTGATGGATATATTAATAAGTAAGCTTTATGCACAAAATCTCTCTGTCTGAATCCTCAACAATCCTTTCAAATAATTCCTGCCCCTGAAGCAATGTTGTCTCAGGTATATCCATCTGCGCATCTTCCATTATGAGCAATGCCACCAGTGTGTGCATTGAAAGACAATGCCAGAACAACAGCCACATCACCACCAGAGTCTTTGCCACCAGCAAATGCGCAACAGAGTGATCTGACAACAATGATGACAACAACAACCACACGTTTGACAGATCAGATGCAGACAATTGTGCAGACAGGAGTTGTAGGTGGAGCTTGTGGCTGGAATTTTTCTACTCATTGACGCAGTCCAAGGATTGACAAAAGACAAACCTTGCATACTTCTGCAAGTCCAAACTGTTCTTGTGCACCACAATTCTCTGATTCTCTGCTTATCTCATTGACACACAAAAATAATTGCTCCATTTTCCATTCCAGAGACAGTGCTGAAGCAAGCCAAGGGGCTTGTGTCCATCGGTCAGACCCACACTGCTCTCTGAATCCAGTCTCTTACAGAAATGTTCACTTCAAAATGATTTTGCTCAACCCCGCTCACATCGCTCAAACCCATCAAGATGTGTTTCATTGAGCTTTGTGTTGATATGCAGAAGGAGCATACTGCCAAG
>JABCKQ010026464.1:0-10179 GCA_018857305.1 Termitomyces sp. T159_Od127 | reverse complement strand
TTTCAGGAGTAGTGGGTGGTTGGTTTCTAGAAGGAGTAGTTGGAGATTGCCTGAATAATTGAGTTTTAAGCATTTCAATAGGTCAAAAACATTAATAGTCACTTACATGGTGATATATTTAGTATATCAATAGTCTTGTATTTTCAAAAAATGACTTATCAGCTGTATTCAATAGTATGTTAATATTAATCAATGAATAGTTGAAGCATACTTACAATTGTTGTGTGGTCTTTGTTCCACATAGTTGAATCCAGGCCTTGTTTGTTCATGTTGTGGTTGGAACACCTGAGGCATGAATCATACTGTCCACACTAAATTGCATTTGGACTTGGTTGCAAAACTCAACTTTTTTGTTTAGAACTCTGCTTATTATATAAGAACTCATGACTAATACTACAAGTTTCACATGCTTTGTCCCATATATTATAGATATTATAGATATATCTTATAGATGAGCTACACCTTGGACCTTTGGCCTGAGTCTTAGCAGTGGGGAGCTTTGCTCCCTTGGGGGCTTTGCCCCAAAACCCCCTCTTAATTCCACCCCCAACCTCACTTTGCTTGGTTAAGGCCTTGGTTGGAGGACTCAAGGCTTGAATCCAGCCTCAACTTCACTTCGTTCAGTTAAGGCCTTGGTTAGGAGACTCAAGGCTTAGATCCAGCCTCAACCTCACTTTGTTTGGTTAAGGCTTTGGTTGGGGGGACTCAAGGCTTGGATCTAGCCTTGACCTCACTCCATTCAGTTAAGGCCTCAATCAAAGAACTCAAGGCTTGAATCCAGCCTCAACCTCACTTTATGGAGAGGACTCAAGGCTTAGATCCAGCCTCAACCTCAGTTTATTTGATGATGGCTTCATCCTTTCAATTGAGGCTTTGGTTGGGGGGACTTAAGGCTTAGATCCAACCTCAACTTTACTTTATTCACATTCACTTAAGGCCTTGGTTGGAGAGCTCAAGGCTTGGATCCAGCCTCAACTTCACTTCCTTCAGTTCAAACCTCAGTTGGAGGACTCAAGGCTGAGATCCAGCCTCAACCTCACTTGGCCTTGAACTCAAAGCTTGGTTCCAGCCTCAACCTCACTTTGTTGGATTAAGGCCTCCATTGGCTAGCTCAAGGCTTGGTTGGAGGACTCAAGGCTTGGATTCAGCCTGAACCTCACTTTGTTTGATTGAGACTTCAATTAGAGGACTCAAAGCTCAGATCCAGCCTCAATGTCACTTCATTCAGTTGACTCATTAGCAAACTAGCTCAATGCTTAATTCCAGCTCTAATTTCACTTTATTCAGTTAAGACCTTGGTAGAGGGATTCAAGTTTGGATTTAGCCTCAACAACTGAAGACTTGAAATAAAAGATTATATAATTTCAGTTGACTAATTCAAAGCTTGAATCTAGCCTCAACCTTGTTTTTTTGTTAAGGCCTTGGTTGACAAACTCCAAGCAATTCAGCTCCTCACTTTATTCAACTAAGGCCTTGGTTGGAGGACTCAAGGCTTAGATTAATCTTTGACATTACTTGGTTCAAGCTTAAGTTGGAGGACTCAAGGCTCAGATCCTGCTTCAATTTCACTTCATTCAGTCAAGGCCTTGGTAGAGAAACTCAAGGCTTAAGTCTGACCTCAATAGAAAACAACAAAGAATAGCCTGAAAAGTATTTCAAACAGGCACAGTACCAACACAAACAGTATCCAAAACTGCCTAAGAATAGCTCAAAGAATAGCCTAAACAGTATTTCAAACAGGCATAGTACAAAAGTGTCAGATTCCACTGACTATGGGGGCTCAGTTTACTGGGCATATCTTTATGTGGCATGCATGATGTCCACACACACAGTGGTACTGTCAAAGGCATGGGGCATATGAGGCTGGAGCGGAGCCAGGAATGCAAGCAGTAGTTGAGCAAGAGATCACTAGTCATGCTGGGGCAGGAATGTGAGCGCTGTGTATGGAGAAGGGGGGTGGAAGACAAGTGCCAGGGTAGGTGCAAGTTCTGGGGATATGAGAGAAAGGGTGGAAGCGAGTGCTGGTGCACAAGGGCAAGTAAGGGGACTTAGCGAGTCTCAGGATCAAAGGCAGGGGGCACAGTGATCTAAGTGAGCTGAAAGGGGAAAGAGTTGAGACAAGATAGAGAGAAGAGGAAATAGAACAAGTTGAGACAAAGGCAAGGAACAAGAGAGTAGAGATGAGACTTAGAGACTTAAGGCAAAGGAAGAGAGATGAAGCAGAGATAGATTGAGAATACAAGACGATACAAGACAAGTACAATACAAAAAAAAAAAATAAGTCGGAAAACAAAAATCAGGGCACATGAAACCAAAGAGACAGAGATGAAACACAAAACTAGAAACAAGAGGTATGGCAATATCAAGACTAGAGTACTAGTTGCTACTCTATGACTTATATACTGTACAGTACATAGGCTCTGAGGTTCAGGTCTGGGTCCTAGTGATGAGTCGTGGTGCTGGGGCTCAAGATGAAGCTTGGAGATTGTGCAAGGCAGCAGTGGGGGTCAATGCATGTTATACGGTGCAAAGAGAGCTCTCTAAAGGAAGGTCTTGCTTTGGGAGCATGGAGACATAGAATGGCAATGAGGCAGGGAGACAAGTAGGAGTGGAGTGTAGTATGCAGAAGTTGGACCGGCGGTGATATGTGGTCATGATATTTGATGGAAGGCCTCAGCATGAGCTATGGGGAGTGCCAGGGGTTGCTGGTGCTGGCATTGATGTGGTAGCCGCAGTTGAAGAAGCGCTGGAGATAGCTGGAGCCAGCACTGATGTGGCGGTGACGGGCAGTGATGGCCAGGAAGATGCCAAAAATGGCGGTGGCTGGTGGTGGTGATGGCCAGTGATGGCCAAGGGCTGCTGAGGTGGTTAGTTGAGTAGTGATCTAAGACCAGGACAGTTGTGGAGGTCTGTTTGGGCACACTTAAAAAAACTGACCAGGTTTTCTGAAACTGAGTTCAAAACTTAAAAGTCAGCTTGCATTAGAATGGGATGACTTTTTTCAACTCAGAAAAGTCCACTTGTTATATAAGAGACTTTCTTGATATAGGTTGTTTTAATGTCAGTAGCACACATTTCCCATGCCCATGCTGAACTCCCATGTGTCGTCCCATTCTTATACAGATATGTATTAGCATCTAGTACAATACAACTACTTGTTCAACTAGTCATAGGCACCGACTGCGGCTGATCTGAATTTGATGCTTGTTAGATCTTAATTGACCATTCTTTGGTCTAAATCAAGATGTCTTCCAAATTGTTGTCACTTCATCACATGAACACACTCAGAAGTGCAGAAAACTACATAGTATGAGAAATCAAGATGATAGATATTCTAATGGACCTTGACTTACTAGATTATGTTGATGGCATTATCATGTTTACAGCTGATGAGACAAAAGAGAATGAATGAAGAACCTGGAAATTGAAAGACCAGAAAGCTCTGTTAGTCATATGGTTATGTGTTGGAGATGCCCCACTGATATGTGTTGCAGGTTCAACATCTTCAAAGGATGCTTGGAACACACTTAGGTTTATATACAAGGCATATGGTGCTATAGAAGTTGTGATTGTGCAGTAAAAGCTATAATGTGAGGATGGCAGGAACATTGAAGAGCATGTTTGGATGCTTAAAGGGCTGATTGAGGAACTTGCAGCTCTGAGATTGAAGATAGGCAATGAGGAGTTTAGCATTACATTGCTTGCCTTGTTGCCAGATACCTGGGATCCCTTTAACTTGTTAGTAGACACAGCTACTCTCAAAGAAAACAGCAAATTGATTGCACAAATACTTGAGAAAGACTGATGGATTTGCTCCAATAGCAGTGATGCAGCGCTCACAAAAAATATAGCTCAAATATTACTTCTTTTGAATGCAAGGAAAAAGGTTATATTGCACACTGCTCAAAATGCAAGGACCAAACTCATCAGGCCTCAGCTGTCAGGGAACTGATTTCTGGACCATATCCAACTCTACCCTGAGCTTAGTCTGAGGATGCACCCACTCTTAGCACATTTAAAGGACCACTCAGTCCACCATATCCTCTTTTGTCTTCTAGTGGTCAGCTTTGATGAATCATATGCATGGACTTTACTCAGCATCAATTATTGTTAGTCATACTCCATTATATACTGAGGCCTGATTAGTTAAACAGTATCAGTAATAATACAGCCATTAATGTAGTATATATAAGCAGCCTGTGAATACTTTATTTCCAAGCTGAACAATAGCAATGTTTTTCTGGCCTACGCACTGAACTGACTGTAAGCTCTCTAGCGACATTCAATCACTTAGTTAAGCCCTGCCAATCCCTTGTCTGACTCTCACCTGCCTCTGTGCCTGCTTGACTCCCACTTGGCTTGCTAGCTCTGTAGAAGGAGTTCCACAGACATAACTGCTCCTCTTACAAAGCACTTGATTAAACACTGCCAATTTCTTGTCTGACTCTCACCTGCTTCTGCATCCACTTGACTCCTACTTGTCACTGGTGCTTGCTAGCTCTGTGGAAGGAGTCCCACAGATGTAAGCACTCTCTTTACATCAGCAAACAATTCCTCCTTCATCATCACTTTACATAATGATACAACCAACTTTGGAATCCATTCTTACTCATAGCACATGCACATTGCACATCTTTTGTGATCAAAATTGCTTTTTGTCATACGTAGCAACACCGAGACATAAAATGAATGGCTTTGGAAGTACCTCAGGCATGGGCCAAAGCACTGTCAGGTTGCTGTGCAAAGTTAAAAATGATTCTAGCACTATAACATTAAAAGATGTTGTGCACACACCTTCAGCACCATTGAACTTTGTGTCTGTCAGCTATATGACTGATTTCAAGTTTAGACTCCATGTTTATGCTCCAGATGTAAAAGAGGCAATCATTTATGCTACAAAAACTGGTGGCCTATATAGTTTTGAGGCATCAATAGTCTATTCAGACACAGCTTGAGTGGTATGTATCTGAGAGAAATGGCATCAGGTCTTTGGTCATATGAACATGTAGTCTATAAAACTTCTGAAAAGGAAAGACATGGTCAAAGAATTGGAAGTCAGTAGCAGAGACAGTGAAAGGCAGTTTGAGGCCTGCATCCAAGCTAAACAGCATGTCACACCATTTTCAAATGACTTAAACATGACTTTTGGTGAGATTGGAGATATGACTTCAATTGATCTCTGAGAATTGGCATGAACTACCAGAAATCATGAGATTTGCTACTCCATGGGATCAACTAATAAAAATGCACAAAGAACTGTAGTACATTTTCTCAAGAATAAAACTGATGAGTCAACAATTGCAGCACTCAAGAGATATAGGATGAATATAGAGACCCAAACTGGAAAGATCTGAAGGTCATGTCAAGGAAATGAAATTCTCAATGATGCCATATGCACATGGTATACAAAGCATGATATATATATAAAGACAACTGCTCCTCACTCTTCTGAAGAAAATGGAATTGAAGAACAAGTGACTTGCACTCTTGTAGAGCATGCTATTCCAGCATAAACTCCTAAAATCCCTCTGGCATGAGGCTTGTTTTATATGCCACATACCTCAAGAACAGATTCTTCACACATGCCTTGAATGATGTTACACTTGAAGAGTTATGGACCAAGAAAAAAGCTGATGTCTCATGACTTCAAGATAGGGAACTTTGAACACTGCTGGCAGCTGAATCATTTTCCTTATGAAAAGGTAATCAGGAAATCTGCCACCCAGTTTCCAAACAAAATTTCCCTAATAAACCTGCAAAGAGTCTTTTGGAAAATTCTAGAATATTAGATTTCTAATTTTTTTTAACGTTTCTCAAATAAGAACAACATTTTGTTTCAAGCCTTCCTCAATGGGAAATATAAGGGAAAACTTGATAATATTTACTTTCAAGTTTCTTTGAGATAAAAATATAAAATTTTCTTAGAAATAGAAATGGAAAACTCTGAATTATTTTTTTCCATGTTTCTCTTGAAACCTTTCATTTGTTGCCTTAAAAAACAATAGAGGAAATAGAGAGTGGTGCTGATGATGCCTAAAATGAGCCAAATGCTGTTTGGATAGGCTGGCACTAGGCATAGAGTGAGGGTTTGTGTTCAGGCTTGCTATGAAAGAACTAAGCAGGGTTCCAATAAACAATGTCAGCAAAGGGGAGTGGCAAGCAAAGAGAGTATAAGGGTGCCTAGTGGCAGTGCTAAGTGCTAGAGGCCTGCCATAGTCACTAGGCACATTATGAGTACTGGATATTGGCATATCTCCAGTAGCAAAACAAAGTGCTAACAATGCTCTGGCAATGAGTATAGGTAAGATTGAGTTTTGAGCTTTGAAGCCCAAGGCATAAGAGAATAAGAGTAGAAGGTAACTTGTTTTTGAAAGACAAGTAGGTATAGTTGAAATAGTAAAGTACTAAGCAAGTTTACCATTGGCAACCCTTGGTTGCTGAATTGGTGAACTAAATAAGTAAACATGAACTAGCAATTTTTTATATAGTAAACTGTCAACTCAATCTTTGGCAATGCTTAGTATTACCAGTCAAGCTGTTTATTATATCAACTTGTTAAAAAAAGTGAGGTAAAAATTACAAAAATGTCACCACCATTACCAAAATGCTATGGCAAGGTTAATTAATCTGTGGCTATTGAGAAAGATAAAGAAATCAGTGATTAATAAATAATGAAACTTAACACATGTGAACTATAGAGGCTTGATGTAGGATTCAAAGCCCAGCCCTTGTAAGAGGCACCAAGCAGACTATAAGCACTTTAACCACTAGTCTACAAGCTTTTGCCAATAGTTATAACAGTACTGCTCAAAATACAATGATTGGCACATCAGCACAAAGGGGCAGAGCAAAGTGTAAAAGAGTAGAGCAAGTGAAAATTGATGTAGAACAAAACAAAGGTCCTCTGATAGAAGGAGAGGAGGTATAATTAGAGACCAGGAGAGGATAGGAGCATAGTTGGGGAAGGAGGAAAAAAGAGATGTAGCTGTGATGGAGTAGGAAAGAAGGAGTATAGTTGGGAGAGGGGAGAGGTGTAGTTGAGTATACATAGACCACACCTTTAGCTATGAGGTCTCAAAAGATGTTGTTCTGGCAGAGCTGTCAGTGAGCTCAAAAAACATGATTAGGAGTTCAAAGACTCTGCAATTAGTTCAGAATGCAGCCTTCCACTCATATTTCTCTGAATGCATACATTATTGTAGACTGGTCATTCAAGTTAGTGAAATAATGTGCTCCTTGAAGATTATTGATGAACTGTGAAATGAGTGGGAGGAAGTAATGGTTCTTCACAGTCATGGAATTGAAAACATAGTGACAACTTAGATGGGTGGAGTCTAGGTTCCCTTAGAGGAATATATTCAACTTGTCCTACTCTTTGAGTGCAAGGGAATAGAACTTGCAGCTGAAGAGCTTAGAGTCAAGCAGTAGCATCAATGGTATTGTATCACTGCTTATGCTTCAGGAGCAAGTCATAGAACACCTTAAAAAATGCATGTTCAAAGTTATGAAGGTACCTTGGCACTGCATCATAGAAGGCCAGAGGCTGAGATTTCACAGCAAAGGCTTGGATCAGTATTTGAGAAGTGATCTGATTGGCTTAGATCTTTGTTAAAAAAAGCAGAACATGCAGTGCAATGGCATAAATGCAGTCTCTTACCTCTACAACCTTGTCTTAGAATGCCAAGTCTATAGCACTCTGAAAATCATCTGGGCCCTCTTTGCCAAGCAAGATACTGTCACTCTGGCTATCCTCATAGAGGGCTTTTTTTATAAAGAAACACCAAGGGAGGCAAATCAACCAGATTGAGTTCAGCATAGGGCATGTGACTCATATGTAGGCCCAGATAGCAGCACACTCTCATAAAATACATTTCTTTTGCTATAAGCCATGGTTTGAGCTAAGCTAAGCTTGGGCTAGGCCATTGCTAAGGGCTTAGACTTGGATTATGTGGTAGCATGAGCCAGAGCCACCTCAAACTAGGCATAAGCTGGGACTGTTGAGCTAAGTCAGGCTCAAACATCATTATTCACTGCTCACCATACTATGCCATGTCAGGGTGTGTTCCAGTGCCTTTGCAGATTGAGAGTGGCGTCTTTTTCATGATTCATCTATTTAGCTTTGCC
The DNA here is from genome assembly GCA_018857305.1 of Termitomyces sp. T159_Od127. Lineage (NCBI taxonomy): Eukaryota > Fungi > Basidiomycota > Agaricomycetes > Agaricales > Lyophyllaceae > Termitomyces > Termitomyces sp. T159_Od127. The sequence continues at coordinate 2,055 of JABCKQ010026464.1, read as the reverse complement.
TGAGCCATTGTAAACAGTTTAGCACTCAGCATTTTGTATCTTTGTGGGATCATATAAGAGGACTAGATGTCCTTTTTCACTAGACCAGTTTCAGCAAGTACAGAGACTTGATAGAGATGTAATATATATGCAAAAGAAAGAAAGACAATAGATACATGGTTTTCAAAGACCTGTTAAGATATATGACTTTCTTATCTGCAATAAAATCTTGATCTGATGCCTCTTGATTCTATTAATTGCAGTTCTTGGTCAAATCCCTCTCAATCACTCTTTGTCCTTATTCAATTTGCTTGGGAGTAAGCAGTATGCATACATTCACCTCCACTTTCAAAACTTCATAACATTCTTGCCACTCTTCCTTCTCCTTTTCTTAGTTGTCCAAAGTGACGGTGTCCTCCATTTCATCTTCTTTCTTCCATTCATTATGGTCAGGACTATATTCTACTCAATGTACTAAGTATTAGACCCCTCTTTTCTGATGCCACTTGTCAATAATTCTGTCTATAAAATGTTCCTCTTGCTCTTCATCTATTACTATTAGTCCCAGCATCTCCAGCATGCAAAAAGAGAGATCTGAATCATTTGCAATGTGAGGATGCAATAAATTAGTGTAGAAACAATTGTGAATTTTCATATTCTTTAGAAGGTCTCAAGCATATTTAGAGGATTCAAAGAAAGATTTGAGAACAGTAAATGGCTCATCTTGATGAGGCATAAACTTAGCAACTCTTCTGTTCTGTTTCTGCACATACTCTCAACATCTGTTTACAGTCAACAGCATCACTTTGTCCCTAACTATATAATTCACTTTGAGTTTTCTGTGCATATTTGTGTGATGAGTCTGCAAGATTTTTGAAGCCATCAAGTTGTCTATTGCCTCCAGGAAGTTGGACTCAATGCTTTGCAAGACTTTGAGCACCAGATTGTTTGATGAAGTATCTATAGGCAGCAGAGGGTACAATGAGAGCAATAGGCAAGAGAAAAACTCAACTTCAGCTGAAAAGATGAGATGCATGTGGGTGTGTTAACTATATTCATAATGCTAAAGCAGATCCAAGGCAATTCCTTAAGTCAGCCAGACTGTGAGCAATTTATATAAAGATAGATACACTCAATGATTGCTTTATCTGAACACTCAGATGCCCTATCTGTCTGAGGATGAAAAGGTGTTAACATCTTGTGTTTAATGCCAGTGAGCTTTATCAATGCCCTCCAAAATCTCGATATGAAGAATGAATACCAATTTATAATAATCTTGTAAGGCAGGTTATTTTTGCAATATCAGTCTTAGAAAAATATGTTAGTAAAGTCTTTGCTAGTCTGAGTTAATTTCCAGGAAGATATCTGGATGTCAGCACCTACTCTGCAAGTTATAGAGCAAAACTGGTCAAACCCCTCATCTAGGGGTAGTTGTCACAACTTGCTACCAACTGCCAATATGCAGCCCTAGTCCTAGGACTCCAACTTCCCTGAACCAGCCTCCACAATGTTCGGGGCCTGGACCACTACCTAACCAGCCACTTTGGCAGCCCCTAGCCATCATTGCCTGTCACCACCATCAGTCACCACCACTCCTGGCACCCCTTGACCATCATTGCCTGCAGCTGCTACATCAGCATTGGCTTTGGCTATCTTCAGCGCTTTTTCCAGCCACAGCTACCACATCAGTGCCAGGGACCTTCCTTTACATTCTTTTCCCTCAGCCATGCTTCACTTTCATTCAGTTCCTTTGCCTTTTTTCTCAACTTGTCAAGTTCCTCATTGGTCGGACCGTGGGAAACTACTTCCTTATTGGACATTCCTCTTTGGCTAGATGGACTCACAGCCACTACTGGCAAAATCGTTGGCATACGATTTGCGGTCATGTGGCATGTGCATGACCTCTGCATGTGCTCAGATCATGTGACCATGGCCGTGACATGACCTTGACGTGACCATAACCTGTGACTATCCCATCAGAAATGTCACACATCGTGATACGTGGGTGTGACATGTGACATGTGACCAGTCATGTGACCTACTGTTGACTATTTTCTGTTGTCTGGCAGAGTGACT
>JABCKQ010026463.1:0-10199 GCA_018857305.1 Termitomyces sp. T159_Od127 | reverse complement strand
CCGATCTCCCCTCCCCCCGCAACAAGACGAGAGGTCGACCTTGATGTATCGCTTCACCTTGCCGCATCAGGATCAAGAGTATCCGCTACTGCTACTGACATTGACCTTTTGCTTTTGCTCTCGCGCAGTCGCTGTCACCCCCTTAACCCCCCCCCCCTCCCCCCCCATCCGAACGCGTCCCCTTGCGCGAAATAACTGGAAGACATCTGGCAAACCCCCCTCCCCCCTCCCCTCCGAAGACGACCTCAAGCCCAAGAAACCCCTCCACCTCAAGATGACTTACGATGAACCCCCCCCTCCCCCCTCAACAAGACTCGATGCGGACCTTGAAGACTGGTTACCCAAGACGCATCGTTTCAACTTGGCGCACCAGGATTAAGAGTATTCGCTACTGATACTGACACTGACCTTTTCCTTTTGCTCTAGCGCAGTGTCTGGTATCCCCTCAAGCCCCCCCTCCCCTCCCCATTCGAACGCGTCCCCTCCCGCGAAATCACTCGAAGACGTCTGGCATCCGATTGTCCATCGCTCGTTCCTATGTTCTGTAAATGCCCGCATCGTCACGAAAAATCGATAAGTCTCCCCCTTGATCTCTGTTTTTGCACGCTGTTGATACTTTGTGGACCTCCTCTTCTATTTTTGCATCCGTGATCCACACATAGATCGTTTGTTACATGATTCTTTCCATCGAGAAGGTGAGGAGGGTTTCGATCTTGCTTGGTTCACACCCTTATAGCTTTACTCAGCGACCCGTAAACTTGGGGATTCGTTCGCTTCCCCATTGACACGCTTTAAGACCACAAAGAATTTGTATCACGTTCCAGGTTACGCAAGTTTTGAGCCGTAGATAGACATAGAACGGTTTACTGCTCTTTTATTGATGAAGGTTAGATCAATCTCGGACAACCAGCCCACCGGTTTCATGCAGATTGTATCAAAATCGAAGAAGAACGATGCAACGGGAATAGATGGTCGTTGAACAGAACGATTATGAGACCCGGAACGCTCTAGTGGAGAAAATACAGGTTTCGTCAATGAGTCGTGGTCACCGGCAGTTTGACAATTCCTACGCGTGTGATGTGCAGAGTCTATGGCGTTGCAAAGTTTCGAGCCCATGTCATACATCTAAAAAGATTATAGACAGCGAGCATCGTGTCTTCTTCACGATGTTCGACGGGAAAATTCTAAGGAAGGGTTACGTGTACAGAGGAAGATGATCTTCGCGGCCGTGCCTCAAATAAACAGACCTTTTGAGGCGCTGTGTGCTTGTTGCCATTCCTGCTAAAATTTGATTGGCTCATTCGCCCCGAAGACCTTCATGACGAATAAAGAGCCAGCCGCTCATCCTACGATCGCCAAATTGAGCCGGAGTTTAAAGATGGCTGTGATTAGATAGGGGCATCATCGCATCGCCGCATCGCCCCACCACCATCAAGTCCATTCCAACGATGAGTGAGACCGTAGGAGAAGTACGTCCCCTCCCGCCCGCCCGCCCGCCGCCGCTGACGCCCGCGTTTCCCCGCCAGGCCGTCCCCGCAGCGCAACGAAGCTCCTGGTCCTCGTTCCTCAAATCGTGCGTATCTTCTATCCTCCCCGCCCGCGTTTGCTGACGATTCCATTCGGTCGGCGTGTCTGTGTCTGTGTCTCTGTGGCGTTGGTGGTTGGCTGGGCCGAACAGCATCGCCTCGTTCTCGGGCGACCTCTCGTCGCTCACCGCGCCGCCGTTCATCCTCTCGCCCGTCTCGCTCACCGAGTTCCCAGGTGCGTCCCCGTCCGCCCCCTCCCGGTGTGCCTGCGCGGCTGTGCTTTGCCCCCCGCGCTGACGCGCACGTGCAGCGTACTGGTGCGAACACCCCGACGTCTTCGCTGCGATCGCCGATGCGCCCGATGCGGAGGCGCGCGCGCTCGCGGTGCTCAAGTGGTTCATCGTGAGCTCGCATCGTCCGCGCGCGTTGTGCTCCGGCTGATGCGGTTGTTGCTGTAGGGCACGCTGAAGGACCAGTATACGTCCCGCAACGAGAGCATGGGGTCTGAGAAAAAGTCGGTCGTTTCGTTGCGCTCTTTGCTTGGGCGCGCGCGCGGCGCGGTGCTGATTGCTTTGCTTTGTTGTAGGCCTTTGAATCCCGTGTTGGGCGAGTACGTGGCTGTTGCTTTTTTTTCGCGCTTTTTTTTTCGTTTGTGTGTCTGATTGCTTGCTTGCACGCTTAGGCTTTTCTACGGCACGTGGCCGGCGCCTGCGTCGAACCCCGGACAGGGCAAGACGACGCTCCTCGTCGAGCAGGTGTCCCACCACCCGCCAATAACCGCCTACGTCATCGAGAACAAGACCAAGGGGCTGCGGCTGACGGGGCACAACGCGCAAAAGACGAGCTTCAGCGGTAAGTGCGACTGCAAACTTGTCCGCATCACTCCCAGCCCTCCCTCGCAGGCGGGTCGATCATCGTCAAGCAGATCGGGCACGCGGTGCTGACGTACACGCCGCCGGCGGGGCCGCGCGTCGAGTACCTCCTCACGCTGCCGCGCCTGCGCATCGACGGGCTGTGGTACGGCTCGCCGTATATCGAGCTGACGGAGACGACGTATATCGTCGGCGGGGGGTTCGTGTGCACGATCGAGTACAAGGGGCGCGGGTACTTTTCGGGCAAGTCGCACTCGTTCAAGGCGCATGTCGTGCCGGCGCCGGGGATGGGCGGCGCGGGCGCGGGCGCGGAGGAGCATGTCGTGGAGGGGACGTGGCATGAGAAGAGCAAGCTTGTCAAGGGCGGGTCGAGGCATCAGCGGGCGGACGGGGCGTTCCATGATGCGGGGGAGGAGAGGAAGAAGGAGGTGACGGCGCTGGGCGGGGAGGCGGACGGGTCGATGGGGGAGTTTGAGACGAGGAGGCTGTGGGCGGCGGTTGCGAAGGGGATACGGGAGGGCGATTTCGAGACTGCGAGCCGCGAAAAGTCGAGGATTGAGGTGAGCTTGGCGTGTGGGTGTGATCGTGTGGTTTACGTGTCTTTTAGAACGAGCAGCGGCAGCGGCGGAGGGACGAGGTGGCGGCGGGGACGAGCTGGGAGCTGAAGCATTTTAAACGCGTGGAGAATGATAGCGTGTATGAGCGGCTTGCGCGGCTTGTGCCCAAGCTGACGCCTGCAACGGAGGACTGCTACGAGTTTCTGGAGAATGGGCCGCAGTAGTGTACGTAGACCATGGAACAGGCACAAAGGTAAATGTTATTTAGACTATGGAACACGAAGGCGAATGAAAGGCTATGTACATTAAGGAATAGACCGGCGCTTAGGCTACAGCACACAGGGAGAGGGTATATGGCCAGAGGGTGCTGGCAGTAGTGTACACATTCACGGGTGTGGCGTAGCAGACGGACTGGATCAGTCCTCTGCGTCGTCTTGCTGCTCCTCGTCGTCGTCGCCGCTGCCGGTGGACTTTTTGCCCTGGGGGGTGTGAGCGGGAAAGGGGGGCGAGACGAGACAGACATACATCGTAGGCAGCCTTCTCTTCCTCGGCACGGGCCTTGTCTTTGGCGGCCTGTTCGAGATAGGGCTAGGGGGCGATCAGAGACGCCGATCAGGAAGAAGTGCGCGGACCTTTTTCTCCTCGTCATCGAGTTCCTTCCACTTGGCGCCGAGAAGCTTGCCGACCTCGCCAAAGCCGGCGTCGGGGTTCTCGGCCTTGATCCGCTCGCGCCAGTCTTGGGAGAAGAACATGTACGCGGAGAGGGCGCGCTTGGGGGCCTTGGGGTCCTTTTTGCCCTTTGCGCGGCTGGCCTTCTCGGCCTTCTCGGCGGCCTTGCGCTGCGGGGGGTGAGGGGCGCTGGGCGGGATGGATGGCGCGGGCGTACCTTGGGCTTTGCGGTGGGCTCTTTGGGCATCTGTGGGGGGTGTGAGCGCGCACGGGGGGCGGCGGAGACGCGGGGCGACGCGTCGGCGGGGACGCGACGGGGCCAAACAAACAACGCGCGCTGGGGGCGCTGGCGGCGGCGACAGCGAGCGCGGGGCGGCGGGGGCAGGCCCCGCGGAGAGCGCGGAGGGGGGCGGCAGGGACGGACGGGCTTACCTGGGCGATTCGCTGCGGGATCTGATTGGGGGACGGGCGCGGGCTGATAGGGGACTTTGGTGCAGCGGGGGCTTGCAGGGGGCTGCGATTCACTCCTGCGTTCAACCGTGTGAACAGCTTACACACGCACGGACCCGGGAAATGCCGGCCCCTATGCACGACTCAGTCTGTCTATCATGTGTATTGGCGCGCTGCTTAAAAGCACAGTGCGCGGGGGCGATTGCCAACGATGAAGTTTGCTGCGTTGTTTGCATCTGCCCTCGTGGCCGCCGCTGCTGCCGGGCCCGTCGAGCTCGAGGTGCGCGCGGCTGTTTTTGCCGCGACTGCTGACTTTATTTTCCCAGGCGCGTCAGGCGATCGCCCCCGGCAACTGCGGCAACCCCGCCAACGCCCGGCCCTTTTACCGCCTCTACAACGGCGCCGCCGTAGACCACTTTTACACCCTCAGCGCAAACGAGGCACAGGCCGCCACCGGGCTCGGGTATAGCAGGGAGGGCATCTCTAGCTACATCTTCCCCGGCCGCGCACAGGGCACCGTCCCCCTCTACCGCCTCTACAGCGCGTCTGCCACGGACCACTTTTACACCACCAGCGCCGCAGAGCGCAGCTCGGCCATTGGCTTGGGGTACACGCCCGAGGGCATCGCGGGATACATCTACCCCAACAACAACTGCGGAGGCGTGCCCTTGTACCGCTTGTACAGCGCGAGCGGCACGGACCATTTCTACACCACCTCTGCGGCCGAGCGCAACTCTGCGATCAGGTCTGGATATGTTAGCGAGGGCATCACTGGCTATGTGTATCCTTATTAGTTGTAGATCGTGTCAATGGTAGTGCGCCACTTTTTATACGATCGAATCGACGCATAAACACGATCAAACGCGTACAACGCGACGCGTCTGCACCGCCACATATACAGAGTATAAATACGCGAGACCGCGTTTCTGCCTCTCACAGCTTCAATGCTTTTCTCCAAATTAACTTCTCTGTCGCTTGCCCTCTGGGCGTCCCTCGGACGCTTCGGACCCAAGATCGAATCTGGCGATCTCTGGTTTTACGCAGACTTGTCCTCGATATGTCTTCTCGTTGGTATGCAAGTCGGCACTGCCGTCTATGTGACCAACCAACTGCTGCAACTCGGGCCTGGCACCCCCGAGCCAGAGCCCGCGCCAGTCAGCATCCCACCCGTCCTCCGCGACCAGTCCCCCGCCCTGTTCTACTTTGCTCTGACATGCTCCCCTGATGACTGCCCCGTCACCGTGCCCCCCGTGCGCCCCGACCAATCCCCCGCCTTGTTCTACTTTGCCCTCACCTGCCCCCGCGCCCCCGCCCGCGCCGTCGTCCCACGCCACACCTCGCCGGCGTGGATGCACCCCACCCTCTTCAACACCGTCTTGATGTGCACGCCCGAGGAGGTCCCCACCGCCCTCGCCGTGCGGAGGCCCGCTGATATCAGCGCGGCCACGCCTGCTTTTGTCCCCTCACCACCGCCGTCCTCCTCTGCTCCCGTCGTCGTCGTCGTAGTGTCCATCGTCGGGATGCTATTGACGACGCTGGCGCTCGTCGTCGTTGCGCGTCGGCCCCGCGTGCCTGCTTACGAGGGGGAATACGAGTTCTCCGAGGTGTGTTTTCCCGCGTTGCGTGAGATCGAGATACTAACCTCGACTTTGAAGATGCGGCTGATGCCGAAGATGACGCTGACGGTCGACGTTGGGCGTGTCGCGTACAGCGCGTTTGATGTGGCGCTCGTGAGTTCCCCCCCCCCCCCCCCCCCCACCTGTGAAGCCGCGACTGACCCCGCGCTGGCAGGCGGACTATGACGACGACGGAGAGCGCGTGGCGGATTTGGGAGTCGTGCGTGATTCTGGCGTGGTGTTTGATGACTGTGCGGGTTTGCCTTTTGTGGAGATTGTGAACCTCGAGGAGGTGGCTGCGGCAGAGGTGAGGCGCTTGCGTGCTTGATTGTTTGTGATGAGACGGTGCTGATTCGGTGAGGTAGAAAGAGGCGCAGGATAGGCTGCGGTCTGTCGCTGATGCCCTTCTCGCCGCCACCGCCACCGCCACACCCACACCCACACCCGCCCCACAGACGTATGAACCCACGCAGGAAACTCCCGAGTCCGAGTCTGAGTCTGGTGACGCGATCAAAGTCAAAGTCGAAATAGCGGAGTCTGCAGAGGAAACTGACTATGTGAGCACCCAGATCGTCTCCTCCCGGCTTTGTGCTCATGCGTCGCAGACGAAACCCTGGACACTCGTCTCAAGCCCCGCGCCGTTCACCGCGGACCTCGTCGCCGACGCGTTCAGCTCGCGGTTCGGGCCCGATTTTGATTGTCTTGAGGATGCGGTACGTTTCTTTCGTGTTGTGTTGTTTGGCGGCGTGTCTGATGTGTCGCAGGTGCCTTGGACGCCTGAGATGGTTGTGGAACAGCGCGTGCATGAGGACGCGTTTGTGTTTGATGATGAGCGGTTTGGGTTCGAGCTTGAGCGTTTTGTAGGTGTGGTATGTTTTGGTTTTTTTTGGTCTGGTGGGGGCGTGGCTGATGTGGTGTGTCGTAGCCGTGGACGCCTGAGGTGCTGGTGCCCGCGCCGGTAATGGAACAGCGCGTTTATGAGGACGCGTTTGTGTTTGATGCTGAGCGGTTCGAGCTTGAGCTTGAGCTTGAGCGTGAGCGGGAGTATTTCGAAGTGGTATGTCTTGCTTTTTGGTTTGCTGCGTGGCATGACTGATGTGGTGTGTCGTAGCCGTGGACGCCTGTCCCTGTGCCGGTTATGGCGGAAGCGCGCGTTACTGCTACTGTTGATGTTGAGAGTGGGCATGATGCAGAGCCCGCTGTGGACGCGGTGAGTGTGCTGCTGGTGCTTTTGGCGCTTTATCATGCCATGGTGCGTCTTTTTTTTTTTTTTGACTCGTGTGGTGGGGTTTGCTCATTGGGGTGTAGAATAGTGATGGGAGACGGTGACGGTGTGGATGTGTGCTTGGGAGTCTTTTCTCTTTTTGGATCTGCTGCTTCTTGATCTCTCTCTCTCTGTGGATTGCGGACTTGGACTTGGACTTGGATTGCCGTGCGTACTGGATTATGGACTTGGGCCTATCTTTGTGGATTACATACATGCATATCTGTTTATATCATTGTCTAGACTCGATACCTTGCTTACTGGATCTATCTATCTACATCATCGCTTAGACTCGATACATTTGTATACTACTTGCGCATCGTTATACCTACCTACCTTAGCTAGATGTATCTCCTACTTTATACTATACTATGTCTGTATTTCTTCGATTATTATTTGTAATTATTGAATACGTGTAATTGGAGATTTAATAAAGAGGTATTCTTTTCAAATTGTTTGTTCGAGTCCAAGTACACATACGTCATCCAATCAAGTCAACTCTGCGAGGCAAGTTCCAAACACACTAATATTATAATATGTCTGTATTTCTTCGATTATTCTTTGTAATTGTTTAATATGTATCATTAATAAAGAGCTATTCTTTTCAGACCGTTTGTTCGAGTCCAAGTAAACATACGTCATCCAATCAAAGTCAACTCTGCGAGGAAAGGCCGGTATATACCTAACACTACAGTACATGAACACCACCGACTATGACTTTACCCCCGCCCCGCCTCTGAGCCCAGCATCGTGACTTGCCGGCGGTATAAATAGAATTCATCCATTCATTCTGCTAATTGAAGTGGAAAATGAAGCTGAAATCGCGCAGACTGTAGAGGAGGCTGAGTATGTGAGCACTCTCCTGCGGGCTTTGTGCTCGGCGCTCATGCGACTTGGACAAAGCCCTGGACGCTCGTCCCAGCGCCCGCGCTTGTGTTGTTTGGTGTCCGTGTTTGATGTGTCGCAGGCGCCTAGGAGCGGTGCGTGTGATGATGTGGTTCTGGATTACTTGGATTGGGATGCCTTTTCTTTTTTGGATCTGCTGGCCTCTCTGGATTGCGGACTGTGGACTTGGTCTGGATTGATCGCTGTGCGTACGGGCTTATCTATTTACATCATTGCCTACACTACGTGCGCATCACTATACCTATCTATCTCAGCTAGATGTATCTCCTACTTGATACTATAATATGTCTTTATTTCTTCGACATAGATTGTGATTGATGTATAATTGGAGATTTAAAAGAACTCCTATGTTTGTTTGATTTTGTCTTAGTTGGCTTCGAGTTGCCAGTGTACGTCATTCTTCCCTTGACTTGGACTGTCGGCGTCGCTGGATATCTCATCTGAAGGCTCCCTTGTTGCTGTCTACCGTAATGCTTTCAAGCTTGGGCACTTGACGTATGTAGTCTCAAGGATTCTATCGTCATGTTTCCGATGTCCAGCCTTGAGACTAACATGACGTCGTTGGTCACTTCTGCTTGGTCACATTTGAACGGCGACGAACTTTATTTAGACTCATTCTCCTATGGATTCCCTTGAGACAAAGGTGCCTTGTGTGGTCTCGGAACTGCGTAATTTTGGAGTAGTCTGCTCCAATCAAGCGAGTCTCGCGGCTTTTGTTGGGCGTGTCCCGTCTTCAATGACGTGTAGTCTCTTATCATATGAGTCTTTTACTGTGCTTATAAGAGACGGAGGAGCCTCCGTCGCTTCACCGATACCACGATGAAATTCTCTCTGCTCTTCGTCACCGCCCTCTTGTCCGTCGCCTCGGCTATCCCCACGGACATGGGTGACAGCGGCCTCGAGGCCCGCCAGCGCGTACGCAACCTCTTCTCTATCGCACCAAACCTCTACTGACCCCTCTTCCAGCGCTGCGGCAACCGCAACCGCGCCGTCCCGTTCTACCGCCTGTATAACAGCCAAATCATTGACCACTTCTACACCACCGACAACAACGAGGCGAACCAGGCGGCGGCGCGGCTCGGGTACACGCGCGAGGGCATCTCGAGCTACATTTTCCAGAACCCGCAGCCCGGCACTGTCCCGTTCTTCCGCCTGTACAGCGCCTCCGCGACGGACCATTTTTACACGACGAGTGCGTCTGAGGCGCGTTCGGCAGCGCAGAATTCCGGGTATACGGCGGAGGGTATTGCGGGGTATATTTATCCGAATGGGAATTGCCCGAGGACGGTGCCGCTTTTTAGGCTGTATAGTGCGAGTGGGACGGACCATTTTTATACGACGAGTGCGCCGGAGCGGGCGTCTGCGATTAGGAGTGGGTATAGTGATGAGGGGATTGCGGGGTATGTGTATGCGTCGTAGATGTGGAGTTTGGTGGGTTTGGTGTCTCTCAAAAATAGATTTCAGTTTCTTTTCGTGACGAAGGTTGTTCATAGGAGGATAGTTGGTAGTATCTAACGATGATTTTGCAAGAGAAGTGGGTCCTGATCCTGCGCGAAATAGACGATGACATTGCAAGCTTGTCCTGGCCGATCAGGTTTGAGCGGATCCTGCAGCTCCAGGAAGTAAAGGTATGAAGCAGTCTTCCATCCAGTGCTTGATGATGGCGCAGAAGCGATAGAGTATTTCAGGGGGCATAGCTCAGTTGGGAGAGCAGCAGACTGAAGTTGCTAATTGTGTTCTTTGGCTTCTGAAGGTCCCGCGTTCAATTCGCGGTGCCCCCATTTTGAGGGCGACGTATTTTTAACTTTCAAGGTAATGCAAACGTTCCATGTGTTCCTGTTCTGAACATGTGGGGAGTGATAGTATATACAAGTTCCAAGATCAATCCAAGATATCAAAGAACTAGTACATATCTGACAAGTTTTGGGGTCATGTTAATAAATGTGAAGGTACTCATACTCCCATGCCAGCATGTATGCTAAGCAGTGCAAGAATCAATGTTCCTTTGAACTATACTACTGAGTCCAAATGCAAGGGTGCAGAGCAGAACACAGATAGGATTTCATGCATTTCATTGGGAACGTGTCGGAACGTAGGTTACTTTTGGGAACACGTTGGAATAGGACGTCGGGAACACAGAACGTCAACTTGGAATGGGTCAAAACATGAGTGGATTAATGGGATGCACACTTAGCTTGCGGTACATACTTATGTGTGCAGTAATGCTTGGAATGACACAACCCTCTGCACTAGTGCCATGTGTCAGGTTCCGCTGACCTCGGGGGCTCAGTCTACTGGGCGAATCCACCTTATGTCAATTCACCGTGCACGAACACAGA
>JABCKQ010026462.1:0-10217 GCA_018857305.1 Termitomyces sp. T159_Od127 | reverse complement strand
AGTCCCGGGGATGGAAACAGAACCGGGGAAGTTAAACAGCCAAAAGGGGAAAGAGTTGAGATAAGATAACAGGAGATGGAAATGATTAAGTTGAAACGAGGAGCCAGGAATGGAAGAACCAAGGGAACTTAGAGTGGAAAAGAGAAAGGAGAACAATGAGAATAGATTGAGAGTATGAGATGAGTAGAGGTGAGACAGAGAGACAAAACGAGATGAGTATGACGAGAAAAGAAGCAAGTAGAAATGAAGAGACCGGGGTGCGTGAGAAAACAAAACAGAGACAAGAACAAGGCAAAACAATACAAGGCTACGGCAATATCAAGACTAGCGTATCTACTTACTACTCTACGACTTATATACTATGCAGTACATAGGGTCCAGGGCTCAGGCCCAGTTTCCAGCGGCGGGTCACGGCACCGGGGCTTGGGGTGAGACCTGGGGGCTGTGCAGGACGGGGTGAGGTTGAGACATGTCGTGCAGCGTGGAGGTCTCACACTGGAAATGCAGAGACATGTGGTGGTGGGGAGGTGAGGAGGGAGTGGGAGCAGGGCGTGGCATGCGGAGGTCGGGTGGCAGTGATGCATGATCATGATGCGTGATGGAGGTCTCGGTGCAGGCCGGGGGTGACAAATGGTGCTGGTGCCAATGTGGCGGCTATGGGCGGTGTGATAGCCGAGACCGGCGCTGATGTGGCGGTCACAGCGGTGATTGCCGGAAATGCCGCAAGTGGCGATGGCTGGTGGCGTTGATGGGCAGTGATGGGCGGTGATGGCCAGGGGCTGCCGAGGGAGTTGGCCGGATAGTGGTCCGGTCCTAGGGTGGTCGTAGAGGTGGTTTTGAGAGGGTTGGAGTCCCGGAGCCAGGGCTGAATCCCAGGGGTCGGTAGTGGGTCGTGACAGGGTCCCCAGACAGGCGCAGAACACACACTGGCAAGGGGTGAGAACGGCTCATGGGTAAGAAACAGACACTCACTGGACCATGCGTTTGTCACCATGCTTGTGTTAGAGGGCCCTGAAGACGACCCACCACCACTGCAAACCAATCGGGGGTCACGTTGGCTTGCGCCACCCGATGAGCCGCCAGCACTGAATAGAACACTCTAGGGGCCAAGGGAGGCCGTAAAGGACAAACCGGTGACATTGGACTTAGGCCCAGCTCTGGGACTTCAAACCCCCCAAAACCACCCCCACGACCCTCCCGGGCCCAGAGCGCTACCCAGCCAACTACCTCAGCAATCTCTGGCCATCACCACCCATCACCGCCACCAGCCACTGCCATCACTGGCATCCCCCTGGCCATCACCACCCATGACCACCACATCAGCACCGACCCCGGCTATCCCTGGCACTTCCCCAACTGCAGCCGCCACATCAGTGCCGATGCTCCCCCAGCCCGTTTTAAGACCCCCATCATGCATCACAATCACGCATCACCTCAGACTCAACTCCTGCATGCCACACCCTGCCTCTGCTCACCTCCTCACTGTTGCGCCACTACATGTCTCTGCACTTCTAGAGCAAGACCTCCCATGCCACGCAACATGTCTCAACCTCCACCGCTGCTTTGCACAATCCCCAGGTCTCATCCTGAGCCTGGCGCCATGACTCTCCACCAGGACCTGGGCCTGAGCCCCAGGGCTTACCTACCGCTTGATATATAAGTTATAGAGTAGTCAATAGCACTCCAGTCTTGATCTTACTGTACCTCTCGTATTGTTTTGTTGTGTTTCATCTCCATCTCATAGTCTCACATGTTCCAGTCTCTAACTTTTGACTCTGCTTCATTTCTTATCATACTCATCTCGTATCTGCTCCTATTTGTCACCTCTACTCACCTCGTACTCTAATTCCATTTCTGCTTTACTCTTCATCTCTCTGCCAACCTCTAAGTTCTCTTGTCTCTTCTATCTTTGGCCTCAAATCTCGACTTGTTCTGTTTCCACTTTCCTTATCTTATCTCAACTCTTTCCTCTTTCAGCTCACTTAATCTCTGCTCCTCCCACTTCCATTCCCAGGACTCGCTAAGTCCCTGTCAGGTTCTGCTGACCACAGGCTCAGTCCACTGGGCGAGTACCTTATGTGGTAATCACTGTGTCCATGGACGCAGAGCACCAGTAGGGCATGAGGCATAGGAGGCCGAAGCAGGGTAGGAGAGGTGTGTTGGGGAGTGCCAGTAATGCCAGAAGAGGGGGCAAGTCCCGGGGTGGGTGGAGGATGAGTCCCAGGGGGTAGGCGTGAGTTCTGGATATACAGGAGGGTGGAACAAGTGAGCGCCAGTGCGTGAGTGAGTCCCAGAGTTCAAAGAGATGACGAGCACGGGGACTTAGCAAGTCCTGAGAATAGAAACGGAGATGCGGAGATTAAGTGAGCCAAAAGGGGAAAGGGTCAAGATAAGATAAGAGGAAAGGAAACAGAACAAGTTGAGATTGGAAACTGGAGACAGAAAAGACGAGGGAACTTAGGATTAATAGAGAGACGAGGAGCAAAGCAGAGTGAGATTAGAGTAAGAGACGAATAGAGACGACGAAAGGAGATGATATGAGACGAGTACGATAAGAAACAAAGCAAAGTGAAGATAACAAGACCGGAACACGTGAAAATACAAAACAGAGACAAACACAACAAAACAATATGAGAGTTACAGTAATATCAAGACTAGAGTACTACTTACTACTCTACGACTTATATACTACACAGTAGATAGGCCCCGGAGCTCAGGCCCGGGTTCCAGTAGCAGGTTGCAGCACCGGGGCTTGGGCTGAGACCCAGGGGCCATGTAGGACGGGGTGGGAGTTGAGACATGTTGCGTGGTGTGGAGGTCTCACACTGAGAACGCAGAGACATGTGGTGGCAGGGCAGTAAGGAGGGGAGTGGGAGCAGGGTGTGGCGTGCGGAGGTTGAATCAGCGGTGATGCATGATTGTGATGCATAATGGGGGTCTTAGCACGGGCTGGGGGTGTCAGGTGTTGCCGGTGCCAGTGCTGATGTGGCATTTATAGGCGGTGTGATAGCCAAGGCCAGTGCTAATGTGGCGGTCACAGCAGTGATGGCCGGGAGGATGCCAGGGGTGGCAGTGGCTAGTGGCAGTGACGGGCGGTGATGGCCAGGGGTTGCCAAAGGGGTTGGCCAGGTAGCGGTCCAGGCCCAGGGCGGTTATGGGGGTTGTTTTGGGGGTTTTAGAGTCCTGGGGCCAGGGCTAAGTTCTGGGGCTGGGGCTAAGTCCTAGGAGTCGGTAGCGGGTCGTGACAGCAAGCTTTGTTCAAAGCTTGTGAAGACAGAACCAAATAGTTCTGGTTCTTCTACCATGTAGTGTGGAGTGACAAGATAACTATATGGCAAAGATTTGGCTGTTCACCTAATAATTCTGTTAGACTTGGCAGAAGCTACTTGGTTAGTAAAACTACCAGAAGGTCCTTTGACCACAGAGGAATTGATTGGGTATTGTGCTTGGGCATTAGCCAAGCACTACCAGCATGTAGAAAAAATGAGGGAACATGTTGGGAAAGACAAACTTCAATGGGCTTTGAAATTTGCAGAGAACCATAAACATTCCATTAAAGACTACAATTTCAAACCCTTAGACTTAGTCTTGGTCAAAGACTGATTACAGAAAGCTTGTTCAGTGCAAAAATGTTGCCCCAATATCATGGTCCTATGGTAGTAATACTAAGACCAAGGGAGGTAACTATATTGTAGCAGAGCTGGATGGGTCAATTTGGCAAGCATGGGTAGCTGTGTTCTGAGTAGTCCCTTACAAAGCTTGTAAAAAGCTAAAGTTGTCAGAAAGCCTTGAGCAATGGGTAGATATTACCCCAACTAAGCTAAAAGAGCTCAGGAAAGAACTACAGAAGCCAACTGAGGGTATGGAGAAAGATGTTACCTTTGAATCTATACAGTTATATGAACCAACAAATTCAGAATTGAGGTTGCCAAATAATGGAATCGAAGTTTGAAGGAAACTAAGTGAGACTTAAAGCCAAAAAGTTAAAACTTAATTTTCACATAAATTTAGAACAAGTGACATTATATTTGAGGTATACAACAAAAAAGAAAGGGGAGAAGTATGTAATATATATATCCATGACCCAAAGAGGCAGAAGCAGAGTTGATGGTTACAATGTCTCTGCTGCTGGAAGCTCCATGGAGTTTTTGAGTTCAGCCTCAGGAGGATCTGCAAATTCAATGTTAGATTCTTCAGAGACCAACTAAAGAACTAGGTCAATGAAAAAAAATAAAAAGAAAGAAGTGGAAAGAGAAAGGAACATGCCTCAAAGGAAACATTGAGTGCATTAAGGAGTGATCCAGCAAGATTGACCTCTGAAGGGCCCAAGGCCTTGTCAATGTGTTTGAGACAAGCTGAAATTAGCTGGTATGTCTGCAGGGAAACGTCAAGCAGATGCAACTGCTGTTGAGCAGCAAGCTCAACAGCATTGTGATGCTTCTTGAGGTTTGTGGCAGGAGCCAAGGAGTCACCATCAGCCAACAAAACCATGTCTAAGATGGCATTGACCTGGCCTAGTAGAACCAGAGCCATCTTGCCACCACTTGTAATTAGCTAGTATATCAAATATACATATATCAGAGATTACAATAGACAAAAGAGCATTGGATGCACCAACAGAAGGAGCGACTCTAAACTTCTTGGTTTTCAGCTTTCTATTAGGGTCAGTCTGAGGGACAAGTGACAAATAGAGGGAGTTGATATGATGAGTCAGAAAGCTAAGACAAGAAGCTGCAACTCATGTTAGCTTTGCATTTGGAGGAATGGGCAACAAACAGACCCAACATCTTGATGTCATGATTGGCTTGGTCCTGATGTTGTTTCTGGAGGAATTAAAGAGCAAGTGGTCAAGCAAAGGAAATAAGAAGAAGAGAATAGAAGGAATAACCTCCTGAAGATCCCATTGGTGCTGAGCTCAGTTAGTCTCAAGCTGGATGATGGCATCAGCAAAGGCAAAAAAAGCCTTAACATTGCTCGAGTCCACACCAGCTTGATGGTTGAGAAGAGGAAGGATAGCCAAGAGAGCATCAAACAAGCCTTTCTAGTCTGCGAGGACTGAGAAGTCAGCCTGGTCCACAAACCACTATATAGAAAAAGTGGATGAGGCAGGAAGAAAAGAAGAAAAAGGAAATGCACCTGTCAGGTTCCACTGACCACAGGAGCTCAATCCACTGGGCGAATCCCTTATGTGGCATGCACAATGTGCACAGATGCAACGTACTGTCAAGAGTGTGAGGCATAAAAGACCAAAGCAGAACTGGGGATGCGAGTGAGGGATTGCCGGTAATGCTGGGCAGGGATGTGAGTGCCGAAGATGGGGAGGAGGGGTGGAAAACAAGTGCTGGGGTAGGCATGAGTCTAGATGTGAGGAGAGAGGACAAGTGAGTGCTAGTGCACGAGCAAGTTCTGGGGTTGACAAGTAAAAGGCTGGGGTGAGTGCAGGGACTTAGCAAGTCTCAGGATTGAAGGCAAGGAGACATGGAGATCTAAACAAGCTGGAAAAGGAAAGAGTTGAGATAAGATAAGGAAAAGGAGAAACAGAATGAGTCAAGACTGAGGCAAGAGATGAGAGAGTAAGAAGGGAACTTAGAGACTTGAGGCGAGAAGAGATAAAGCAGAGATAGATTAGAGTACAAGACGGGTAAAAACAAGAGAAGCAAGACAGTATAAGACGAGTACAATATGAAACAAGACAGAGTCAGAAATAGGTAGGCCCCAGTGATAAGACTTAGGTTGTATCAAACGGTGTACTGATAATTTCACTGACACAGCCATATGGATTAGTGGTTAGTGCACCCTCTGGATTACCTGGCGTCCCCTCAAAAGGCTGAGGTTCAAACCTTGGACATACACTTGGCATATTTTTCATTATTATTTTTTGACTTATTTTTACCTTATTTTCTTGACCCCAAGGTTTCACTGGCTTTGCGCCGCATCCTGGTAACCACCATCATTTCACGACGCTGACATTTTGGTGATTTCATACCTACTTTTTGGCATCTTGACATGACAGACAGCCTGACTGGCGCCGCTAGGCATTGCTAAGGTCTGATGGACACTTTCCTATATAAAGGATTGTTGCCTGATATTTACTTACTAGTTCCCCATGTTGGCGACTCAAGGGTCACCAACGGCGACTTCGCTTACACTTTACTATATATACTATACTTACTATATATACTATACTTATAGTGATGTGAAATCAGAAATATCTTATCATGAGATTATCTTATCTTATCAATAGATAATCTAATCCGATTAAGATAATCTATTGGTTGCGTTGGGCTACGTTACATGCACGCGCACTTTTAGGTAGTGAAAGCAATATAGTTTATTTGGTTTTAAAAGGAAGGGTCTTGCTCACACAGATTGGCAATCAAAGAACCCAGTTTAATTCCAATTAAATAAACTAATTTTCTTGTGCAACTCTACTGAAGCCAAACCTGTGCTCCTGAGCCTAAGAGGTCCGCACGCTGGGGACTCCGTGCCGTGGCAAGCTGTTTGCTTGCCCGACACCTCCAATACCCTCCATATTTATATCTCTCAGTGATGCACACAGACCAGGCGTAGTTCACGTGATTCTGCCGCTTTCCTCATATACCTGGGGTGCCGCTGCCACCTTGGCGTGTCCAAATCCTCCTGGAGGAATGGTTTAGCCTTCGTCCAGCAAAGACCATTCCTCCGGCCCTATCTTTAGCTGGCCGGCCCTTTCCTCATCCTCTGTTCGTCCCTCCTACGGGTTCGTGCACGTAGTATTGGAGCGGTCGGTCTTTCTGATGTTGTGATGGATTCATGATCTCATCACTCAGCCATCGCCTTTTGTATCAGTCTGACTTCTTTTTGTCGTCGACGTGTTGTTTTCCCACCATGTGGGTTCATTGGTTTTTATTCAATATGAAGGTATATCTACCATTTTTGACATATATCGCAGCTTACCATTTTCAGCTCGCGATATTCCTTCATATTAATAGCCTGCAAATAACAAGTTACCTTCACCATCTAGCTCTTATGCTTGAGCTTCAGGGCTCAATTATGCCTTTTTTAAGCTTACTCTATGCCAAGAGCACTATTGTAAGGTGCCCTTGTCTTGCCACTGGGAATATGCCAGTGTCCTTGTCATCTACACGCCTTGCAACTGCGGCAGGCATTGTACGCTTGGCAACTATGCTAAGCATTATCTTACCACTCCCTTACCACTGTCCTCCGCTAATTTGTCTTCTGGAACCCTGCCCAGCTCACCTCCACTAGCGAGCCTGAAGCTATTTGCCTTGTGACTGCTTACTCAGACACCACTAGGTACAATTTTGGACGTCATCACCAAGGCACATGTCCAAGTTCCAGTGACAAGTTGTGGTGCCAGAGCTCAAGGTGAGACCTGGGGACTATGCAAGGCAGCAATGGAGGTTGAGACATGTCATGTGGTGCAGAAGGTCTTGCTTTGGGAGCGCAGAGACATGTAGTGGTGAGGAGGTGAGGCAGAAGCGGGGTGTGGCATGCAAAGGTCAGATCAACGGTGATGCGTGGTTGTGATGCATGATGAGGGTCTCGGCATGGGCTGGGGGAAGCACCAGAGGTTGCTGGCGCTGGTGCTGATGTGGCAGCTGTGGTTGAAGAAGCGTCAGGGATGGCCAGTGCTGGTGCTGATGTGGCGGTCGTGGATGGTGATGGCTGGAGGGATGCCGAGAGTGGCGGTGGCTGGTGGCAGTGATAGGCAGTGATGGTTGGGGGCTACCAAGGTGGCTGGTCAGGTAGTGGTCCAGGCCTGAGACAGTTGTGGAGGTGGGTTTGAGGAGGTCTGTGCCCCAGGGCCAGGGCTAAGTCCTAGAGGTTGATAGCAGATTGTGACAGCACCCAGCCTATCAAGGAATCAGGCACAATCCATGGGAGTCCCAGGAAAAGCCTTTGCTGTATTACACAGACTGATTATGGCCTGTGCAAACAGCAGATGCTGGAGGACTGCCAGAATGACTTGGTTGGTGTTCCACTTCATGGCTTGCTTGAGCATGCCATAGAAGTCAGAAGGAGAAGGAGCAGGATGTGGAAGTGAAGTTGTGATGACAACTTGAGGGTGAACAGTCTTGGGAGGCGTCTTATAAGGTGCAGTGGAAACAATTTCAGGGGCCATGAGAAAAGTGGGCAACAGGAAACAGGCTAGTTTCTTGTCTTAGAAACACTTACTGGGGTGATCAAAAAATAACAAAAAGAAAATTTTATTTTCTAAACAACTAAGAAAGAAAAAAAAAATTAAGTCTTTTTGTGAATGAAAAAGAAATGCGCACCTGACTACAGGGCAGCAGAATAAGATAAAAGAATTGCCAAGTCATATATGGGGTAGTGAGGTCATGGTGGCTGGAAAGGAGAAAGGTCAAATGGATAAATAGTGAATAGGCTGAAGGTCAGGAAAAAGAAAAGCGGTCAGAGAACATAGCATAATGGCAGAAAATGTACTGAAATGTCAGGACTGACTAGGGACAGTCAGTAGCCAGTGTGGAGAAGGTGATACAAGGTAGATACAAATACTAAAAAAAGGCTGAAAACTGTAAGCCATTACAAAATGTCAAAAACTGTAGACAAAAACATACCTTGTAAACAAACCAGTGAGCCCATGCCAATGGCCAAAACAAAAATGTCAACAAGACAACAAAGATGTCAAAAGTAAGTCCTAATGGCAAAGGCAATGGCCAAGTGATGAGATCAAGGACCCATCATGACATCATGATCTCAATGTTTTTGGACAGGTGGCTGTGCCTGGTGTTGGCCACCATCATGTATCAATGATCCATGATACCGTCAAGATCTCTGTGATTCCATCACAATCTCAAGGTCGGCCAAACCTGTGGTAGTGCACAGTGATGTCCACCATCACAGATCAACTGATCCACTGATGAGGCATCACTCACAACCAGTAGACTTTGCTTTCTCTCTATAACCATCATGACCGTCATGCTCAACCATGACCAGCCCACCATGAACATATGCATGACCTGCAGGAGGACACAGAGGGAATGGAGCATGGGAAGGAAGGATGGGATGGCCAGGACAGGGCTGAAGGAATGGCTTTAGCTGGAGAAGGGCTAAACCATTCCTCCAGAAAGATCTGGATGTGCCAAGACTATGTCAGCACCCCAGGTATGCACAACAAGCAGCAGAATTATGTGGACTGCACCTGGTCCATGCATATCGACAGAAATATAAAAGGAGGACAGATTGAGGGACTTTGAGCAAGCAAGCAGCTTGCCATGGCACAGAGTCCCAAGAGCATGGACATTTTAGGCCCAGGAGCTTATGTATT
Source organism: Termitomyces sp. T159_Od127 (assembly GCA_018857305.1). Lineage (NCBI taxonomy): Eukaryota > Fungi > Basidiomycota > Agaricomycetes > Agaricales > Lyophyllaceae > Termitomyces > Termitomyces sp. T159_Od127. The sequence continues at coordinate 925 of JABCKQ010026462.1, read as the reverse complement.
GTCTTTAGGGATTCATTGGGATATCTTTAGTTTACTTTTGAATTCAACTTGGTTTATTGGATTCCACTCAGTGTGAACAAAAGCCATTTTAAAATCAAATAAACCACTATATTTCCATGATTAAAAGTGTGCATTGAGTGTTGCTTGAACCCTCAAACTTCAGTGATCTGACCATGACTGTGAACAAAGTTATAACAATTATTATATTAATATAAACCTTGTTTGCAATTACTGTGTCAGTTTCACATCAGTCACTGCTGGTGCCAGAACATATTTCCACCAGAAAAAGTGACAAAGAAGTGTGTCATACCATTTCTTTGGCAACTTTTTGCCTTAGAAAAAGGCATTTTCCATTGTCTCAAACCTTTTTCCTTCAAAAATGTGTACATTGGAAATGGCATGACACACTTCTTTGTCACTTTTCCTGATGGAAACAGGTTCTGGTGCCAGTGTCACGACCCGCTACCGACCCCCGGGACTCAGCCCCGGCTCCGGGACTCCAGCACTCCCAAAACCACCCCCATGACTGCCCCAGGCCCGGACTGCTACCCGGCCAACTTCCCCGGCCATCACCGGCCATCACCGCCTGTCAACGCCACAGCCACCACCACTTGCGGCACCCCCCGGCCATCACCGCCAGGTCTCGGCTATCACATCACATCAGCGCCAGCACCACCCATCACCCCTGACCCACGCTGAGACCCCCATCATGCATCATGATTGCGCATCACTGCCACCGACCTCCGCACGCCACGCCCCACTCCCGCTCCCTCCTCACTGCACCACCACCGTGTGTCTCTGTGTTTCCAGTGCAAGACCTCCATGCCACACGACATGTCTCAACCTCGCCCCACCCCGCGTGGCCCCTGGTCTCACTCCAAGCCCCGGCGCTGCGACTCGCTGCTGGAACCCGGGCCATACATAC
>JABCKQ010026461.1:0-10229 GCA_018857305.1 Termitomyces sp. T159_Od127 | reverse complement strand
TTACTTTACTTGCTTCTTTTCTCGTACTTGTCTCGTTTCGACTCTCTATCTTGTCTCCACTCGTCTCGTACTCTTAAATCCATTCTCGTTGTCCTCTTTTCTCTTTTCTACTCCAAGTTCTCTCAACTCTTTGTTCCCGGCTCTCTCCTTTGACTTAATCGTTTCCATCTCCCGTTATCTTATCTCAACTCTTTCCCCTTTTGGCTATCCGACTTCCCCAGCTCTGCTTCTATCCCCAGGACTCGCTAAGTCCCCACGTCTGGTTTTCTCTTGATCCCCGGGACTCGCTCGCTCACCAGCGCTCGCTCGTCTCATTCTCTTGCACCCCTGGGACTTGCACCAACCCCCGGCACTTGTCCTTCACCCTCCCCGGCACTCGTCTTACCCCCGGTGCTACCGGCACTCTTCCACGCACCACCCCCCGCCCTGCTTCGGTCTCCTACGCCTTGCGCTACTCCCGGTGCTCTGTGTTTGTGCACGGTGAATAGCCGTAAGGTGGACTCGCCCAGTAGACTGAGCCCCCAAGGTCAGCGGAACCTGACAGCAAGAGCTCAGGACAAGGCCCAATCTGGCTGCTTGCTAAGAAACTCCACATAAAGAGAGGAATAAAATTTGAGCACCCCTCTTTAGAGGAGATATTAGGCTGCGTAATAATCTTCCAAGAGGTGAACACTGGCTCCGGAAAAGCTGGCTCCAAGAATTCTCAACAATAATTGTATCAGAAGCAGCGCACTCTATATGGAGAACACGATGCATCTGGAGAATAGAGAATGATTCAGACCCAGAACGTACACCAAAGGAAATGGAAGTACTAAATAGATTTTGCGTTGCAATCACCTGCAAGGCAAAACTAGACTGCCTAGCAACAGATGAAAATAGGTATGGTAAGAAGGCTATATGTGGCAGGCTGGTAAAAAATACTTGGGAGAACCTTGTACCAAACGGAAATAATCCCTGTAGGTCATTGAGGAAGATACCCAAGGTTTTAGTGGGTATTGAATAATCCTTCAAGTCCCACACTCAGTGCGTAAAGGCATTTCCTTCAGCATGGACCATAACTAATGGATGAATACTCTGCACCTGTAGGCTCCTACCCACAAACCCTGGTCTTGTAGAGGTTGACAATTGTGAACTGTCTGCCAAACTATAGCAGTACCACAAAAAAAAAAGGTTTAGGACTGACAATTTGCTGCAAAGGCTTGGACCAGTCTCTGAAAGGTGGTCTAACTAGCTCAAATCCACATCAAAGTGTGTAACACAGTGGCATAAATGTGGTCTCCTACCTCCATGACTTCATTTGAGAGCTCCAGGTCTAAAACACCCTAGAACTCTGGCCCTCTTTGCCAAGCAAAATACCACAATTCCAGTTGTTTTTTTAGAGGGCCTCTTTATGAGAGCACATTAAGGGGGGCAGATCAAGCAAATTGAAGTAAGAATAGGGCATATGGCCCATGTGGCAAGCCTAGATAGCACTATGCTCTTGCACCTCTGAGCAGCACTTTTCCTTGACCTCCATTGCACATGCAAAACATTTCCATGGGTATTAGCATATATTGAATTTGCCATGGACCCAATCCACCTCAAAGTTGTGCTCCCAAAACTCAGTTAAGCCAAGGATCATGTTCTGGTAATCAACAGTACAGTAGTACTTGATCACTTGGCCGAGAAGAATCCAAATAGAACAAGTCTAAGGATTCTTGCTGCTCAGCATGGTGCATCAGCATGCAGCAAAAGTATGAGAACAACTGTATAGAAGAATCAGAGCTAACTTCAATCTTTGACAATGCCCAAACAGAAGATGCAAGATGCTTTCAAGGTTGCTTAAAAGAGAAATGACCTTCAGAGATCTCTAGATATCTAGAGCAGGTTCTGGAGGTTCCAGGGAAAAACATGAAGAGGCAGAGCAAAGTATGAGAAACAAAGGTAAATGGAAGTTGACATAGAATAAAATGGAAGTCTCCTAACAGCTTTCCTAGCACTAATTGCACTTACCAAACCTACCAGTCAAAATACAGCATCACATCAGCATGCCCTAGATATGGTCAAGCTGGCAAAGCAATGCTGAGACTGCAAACCACCTTTTGACATATCAAAAATAGAAGTTATTGACTTTTCTGCAAATATGCTTGCTTGAGCTAATCTAGCTCAAATGCATTTTATAAGAACAAGGCTTAATGTCTGCAAAACTCTTTTCATAAAGCCAGCAATGTGAGCAACAAGTAAGAATTAAATGAGCACAAAGGCAGGCAAGAGTTGAGCAAAGAGCAGATAAAGCAAGCAGAGGGTCAGACATTATTAGAGAAGCTTATGGTCAATTTAATGAATAGATCAAAAGAATACTATTATTCAGCCTAAGAACATTCTACCTCACAGGCCACTGTAAGGGCAACCTCCAGGAGTTGTGGCTTAATCACTCAACTAGCAGAGGGAAATTCAAAGTTATATTAGGCACAATAATCAATAATATGATGGTTACTAATCACCTAGCAGAGAGAAATCCAAAGAGAACAAAACAAGTCCAAGGATTTCCACTGCTTGGTGTGGTGCATCAGCAGGCAGTGGAGGCATGAGAACAACTGTACAGGTGACCAGAGCTAACCTTAATTTTGGACAATGCTCAAACAGGGAGTGTAGAAAGTTCTCAGGCTTCCTAAAAAGGAAATAACCTCCAGCAATCTCTGGGGGTCTGGAACAAGCCTCAGGAGGTCTAGAATGAACTCTAAGGGGTCTAGAATGAGCTCCAAGGGGGTCTAAAATGAGCTCCAAGGGTCTACAGTGAGCCCTGGGGGTCCCGGAGAGTGGTGTAGGAGGTGGGCAGGATGTAGTGAAGTGTCAAAAATGAAAGTTGACTGAAAGTCCCCTGACAGCCACCTTTATATACTACATTGGTGGCTATGCTATTACTGATACTATTGAAGTGAATGAATCCTAGTATGTATGTAATGGAGTATGATTAACAATAATCAATGCTAAGTAAGTGTCAGCTTCCGCTGAACATGGGGGCTCAGTCCACTGGGCAAATACCTTACGTGGTGATCACTATGTCCACAGACACAGAGCACTGGTAGGGCGCGAGGCATAGGAGACCGAAGCAGGGCAGGAGTGGTATGTAGGGGAGTGCCAGTAGTGCCGGTGAGTGGGCGAGTGCCGAGGAGGGTGGAGGACAAGTGCTGGGGGTAGGCGCAAGTCCTAGGGGTACAAGAGGATGGAACGAGCGAGCGCTGGTGAGCAAGCAAGTCCTGGGGTTCAAAGAGATAATGGGCATGGGGACTTAGCAAGTCCCAGGGATGGAATCAGAGATGCGGAAATTAAGCGGGCCAAAAGGGGAAAGGGTTGAGATAAGATAAGGGGAAAGGGACCAAATTAAGTTGAGACAAGGAGTCGAGGACAGAAGAGCCAAGAGAACTTAGAGTGGAGAGGGAGAGAAGAAGCAAAGTAGAATGTACGAGATGAGTAGAGACGAGGCAGGGAGACAACACGAGGCGAGTACAATAAGAAAAAGAAACAAGTAGAAATGATGAGACTGGGACGCACAAGAAAATGAGATAGAGACAAGAACACAACAAAACAGTACAGGGCTACGGTAATATCAAGACTAGAGTACTACTTACTACTCTACGACTTATATACTATGCAGTAGGTAGGCTCCAGGGCTCAAGCCCGGATTCCAGTGGCGGGTCGTGGCACTGGGGCTTGGAGTGAGACCTGGGGGCCGCATGGGGCAGGGCAAGGTTGAGACATGTTGCGCGGCGCAGAGGCTTTGTACTGAAAATACAGAGACATGCAGCGGTGGGGCGGTGAGGAGGGAGCAGGAGCAGGGTGTGGTGTGCGGAGGTCAGATCAGCGGTGATGCATGATTGTGATGCGTGATGGGGGTCTTGGCGTGGGCCGGGGGTGACAGGTGGTGCCAGTACTGATGTGGCGGCTATGGGTGGTGTGATAGCTGAGACCGGCGCTGATGTGGTGGTCACAGCGGTGATGGCCAGGGGATGCTGCAAGTAGCAGTGGCTGTGGCGGTGATGGGCAGTGATGGGCAGTGATGGCCGGGGATGCCACAAGTGGTGGTGGCTGGTGGCGGTGACAGGCGGTGATGGCCGGTGATGGCCAGAGGCTGCCGAGGGGGTTGGCCAGGTAGCGGTCCGGGCCTGGGGCGGTCGTGGGGGTCATTTTGGGAGGGTTGGAGTCCCGGGGGTTGGTAGCGAGTCGTGACAGTAAGGTCCATGCATATAACTCATCAAAGTAGACTACTAAAAGACAAAAGAAGATAGAGCAGGCTAAACAGTCAATTAGAGATGCTAAGAGTAGACACATTGTTGAACTCAGCTTGAAATAGGGTTGGACACAGTCCAAAGACCAGTTTCTTTACACTTTTCACATCACTTGTGCAAATGCTGACCCTTCCAGCTCACTATAAAGTAGTCATTCTAACCAAAGATCTGCATACCCCTGTGCATTATGATGGATTAATGATTAATTGAAACTCAGAAAAAGAAAGCCACTATCAAAAAGGGCAAAGCCAAGATAATGCTCTCAAATAATGAGAGTGACTGCTTTGAAAAAAGTCTATAAATATTATCAAAATGAATACATTTCTTATCACAATGGAATTATCACATATATGCATTTAATAGAACTTTAGGTGTTTGCAAAGTGAACCAATGAGTCTTCACATGATTGAACCATGCAGCTTTTGCTATAAAATCTGACTTGCAAGGATTTTGCCAGTCAGTCCGATGCAAGGTTTTGAAGACCTCATTGTTGCTGAATGCCGCTATATCTCCATTGATGTGCTTGTATTGAAGCTTGTACATGTACTAACAGATTTTTCTTTCTACAAGGGCTTATGGACTACTAATGATAAGACTGACAATAGTTCACTTATCTGGATATATTCCAATCTTTTCAACCAGTCCTTTTATTTTTACAAATTTCTTCTTATTTATTTATTTATTGACTTATTTTCTCTTTAATCACTGTTGCTTAATGATCTTAACATGGTACCTTGGCAAGATAATTTGACATAGCTTCCATACTAGTTGACATGATGTAAGGGACAGCAATATTTTTTTTCCATTTTTTTCTTCTACATTTGATAAGTGAAGTTCAAATCAGCAGTCTTGTTGGCACTAAGCATTGCTAACAGCTTATCTGATGCCTGTCAGGAAACCACTTATTTCTCCTTGTCTTCCCCTTTAAGACTTCTCTTTTTCCCCTGAAACTCACTGAACACAGGCTGGTTCAACACAGTTTTATTCTTGTCTCTCAATCTTCCTTGCTTCAGGCATTCCTTGGGTGTTATCAGTTGTCTCTCTATTTTTGATGTTTTTGTTGTCACAGCTGTTGTTACATGCATGTAACATCATGCAAATCTTTGGTTGATCAATTTTTATTATGTGACCACTGGAGGATTTGTAAGGTAATTTTCGAGTTTTTGATTATTTTCAGAAATCTTTCTTTTTTTACATCATTAGTTCAATTGTGGCTTTGGTGCACTGTTCAACCCTTTTCCATGCTTCCTGGGACTCAGAAGTGTCACACCTGGTATAAGAAATCTCTAGACTTGTTCTTTTTGAATCCCCTTCTACCAGGTGACTGGCTACTGTTGTATTACCTGTACATATTCTAATATACTTTAGATCCCCTTCTGCAAGCTGTGTGACTGAGCCACAGCCTCCAGAGGTTGCCCCTACAATGCCCACATCATAGAAAAAATTGTTATATAACTTTTACTCACCCAGTTTGCTGCTTTGGCAACCTTTAGTCACTGTCAACAACCTTGCTTAACACTATTTAAATTGTACATACTTACCTGTCAATAACAAGTTACCTTTCACTCATTCCTTATTCTCTATGCTTTAGAATTCATTCAGAGCTTTGACTGGTCTTACTTGTTGCCAAGGCACTTTTTTAGCACTTTGTTTTGCCATTGCAACCTGCACCAATGTTATTTCATACCTTGCACCTAGATACCTTTGCATAACCTCTTCTTTAGACTAAGTCTTTGGTCTCGAAGAAAGGTATCTAACAGATCATCATATTATTACCATGCATCACCAATGCACTAGTACAACATTGTTTAATTATGAAGAACAACATCTTGTATTCACAACAGATCTAGTCTAATCTATTTTGGTTTGATTCAGCATCTGTGTGAAACATGCAAAATTAATCTTACTTGTAACTAGTGTCACATATTGCTTCATTTAGGTTGTAGAAGTAACCAAACATGTTTTGTCTGAAAAAGAATTTCTGAGACTATAATCAAGTCTATCACCACCTTTTGCTAATCCAATGGCTGTGTTGGATGAATCAGAGCTTGGTACCATGCTAGATGGACTGGTTTCAATCATGTAACTTGGCATAGAAACATGAGAAATTGTATTGGTTTCATCAGAAAGTGCCTCTCTGCTATTGAGTGATGCAAGAAGGCTATTGATAAACACTAATTCATATAAAATCAAACAAGTATGAATAGTAATAATAATGGAGAAAATTGACACTTACAGTTGCTCAGTGGAAAGTAAATCCCAATAAAGATATAAGTCTTGGGCCAAATTGCATAGCTGATGAAGCAGGCTATGGAGCAAAAACTATTCAATGAGTCATATGAATGAAGCTCATCTTGATAAAGAAGGCCAGTAGTTACATGCCTTGTAAGAAGAGCTGATCAAATCACCAATATGAAATGCTTATATAATTGATGATTATTTGAAATGCAATACACACCTGTATTGATGCTATACTTGATCAGTTTTCTTACTAGTGATTTTGTCCTTGTAAAAATAAAACTAGAGTCATTCAAACAGTTCCATTTACATTCAATAAAAATTTACTTCTTGAATTCAGTGCAGTGGTGACATAAGTTGATGCATAGAAAAGTTGCAATGAGTATGTCAGCAACTGCATCACTGGCAAGTGCTAGATATATCAGATACTTTAAAGATATAAGCAAGGTATAGCCTTGGAGTAAATTTGGCTTACTGATGGTTCAGAATTTTCTATTATTGATACCCTTGAAAAGGATCTATCATATGTTGACAGAATTAATTACAGGTGTTCAAAGTTTGGACACATACATTTCTGTAACTTGATGTTGAATATTAGATTAACTTTGCTGGTGTATTCAAAGGGCTCTAACTCACTAGTACTACAAACTGTAGAACAATATTGTTATAATAGCTTATGCACTCAACCTGAATAGATCATACCACAAGCAAAAAGAGATAGTAAAGCCTGCATCTAATCAGGTTGCTGAACAAGAAAATAATAGTCTGCAACATACAATGCATGTAATAAGCAGGATGCTTTTGCCAGATACTATGTGAGGTTGATGCAAATCTAATGCTAATGAGGTGTTTTTACATACAAAGCCAAACACGTCGTGCAAAAACCCTAGAAGCAGATATTAGCCTTTCAATAAGAGGCTGTTATTTGACTAAAGTGCACCATCGAACAATTGATATGCTTATAATCTATATTCAATTAAAGTTTATTAAATGCCTGCCTGAGAATTGCCTGGAAGCTCACTGAAATATATATTGATCCCTATAGAATTGATTGGATCACTTTCATTATGGAAGTAGACTACTCACAGGCAAGCTCCTAACATTCATTGATGGTGTTACAAAGTTATAATTAGACAATTAAAGTTTTAGAAACAAGGTGTTTCTGACTTACCAATCTGTCGAGCTTAGGATGTTGTGATCTGCAAAGTGCAAAATCATGTAAGAGTACAAGCCATTAATGATGAAAGCCAGTTGGAGGGTGTCCAAAACCCTATTATATGATTACATGATCACAAACAGAAAAGAAAGATACATGCAGCTTTTCATACCAAAGTAAAAATACCTATAATGCATATCACAATGAACCTGTCAGGCAACAAGTTTACCAAAGGGATATAAAACCTACTACTGCCTTCAACCATTTCCCATCTTTCTGATTATTATTGGAGTATGTGTAAGACTGAACACATGCTACACCATAGAGGCTGGGGGAGGAGAGTGATTAAGATGGAGCTAATGCTTTAGAAGTTTGGTGAACCTTGCAGTGACTATTCCACCAATGAACATGACCCCCAGTGTGTTATCCAGTCGGATTATAGGATGGAAGGTAGATTCCATAATGCGCAATTTCTCTTGTATGGGGAAAGGATGGGATGTGGATGGCTTGTTGTCATTACTGATCAGTCTTTTATGCTGGCTCTGGAGTTGAGTAATGTTGTTTCTTGTTGCTCTCTCATTTAGTTCATTCCAGATGAACAACGTAAGCGTCATGCAGAAACATGAACCTGATTTGCTATAGTTGTCCAGCCGTGATCATGATATCATCTTTTCCAGATTTTCTAGCTTGGAACGCGAGGCAAATCACCGATCTACCTGATGTGAGTACTTTGACCATTCAAGTACGATGTGATCGGTTCATGGAAAGGTACAAGGCTATGCAACGTGTGTTTCGTTTCCGAAGCCTTAGATGGGTGCAATTTCGTATATCTTGACTAGAACTTCCTTAGACGGTCACAAGCGGGCCGATATTGCGCTGGAAAAAAACCTCGATGACGTCTGACGAACAAACGAACAAAGAGCACGTGGAAGATCGAGGCGTGAAGCAACCATTTTGCGGCGAAATTTGTAGAATCTGGAAAGGGGCGCGATTTATGATGCCACAGTCTACAAATGTCTCTCTGTCTAGTTCGAAAGACTCTACTCTTAAACCCCAGTCGGAAGTCCGGTATTTGGCTTCGATAACAATCATTTATAATCAGTTGTATCAGTTATATTCTATTACGGATATTTATTTCAATCAACTTTGACCACAACCGGTGCACGAATGCACGACCACTTTTTCCCTTTCTGAATCAAGTTCTTTCACTCGTCAAATCGTTCAAAGCCCTGTAGGCCTGTTTGAATTTCCGCGTGTGACCCCGCCAACTCAAGGATTTCCTTTGCTCATGTCTGCACCTCCTGGGCCCTCAAATGTTCGCGCTTGTCTTGAGCGTGCGCCTCGCAATCGTGACTCTCAGAACCAGATAGAACAATCTCTGCACCAACTTAGCCACCAGCAGCAGCACAGCTACTTCTCATCACAGCCGCCGCTGCCGCTGCCAACGCCCCCGCCAACACAGCCGTCAACACAGCCGTCGTCAAAACATCCGCCCCTGCCAACATGGCCGGTTCCACCAACACAACTGCCGCCAACGCATTCGCTGCGCCGAAGGCCATGCTAGTATAGTTCCACGTAGTACCCCCAGTGTCAGGGTTACAGACACATGGGCTGCGAGCATCCTCATAAGTGCGGCCTGTATGCGAAAGGGATCCTAAAACTCACCCGGATGGCACCCAGAGGTTCCATCACCAATACGAGGTCCAACAGTGGAAGAACTGAACTGATGCCAGAATGAGAACGTTCAAATCTTTTGACCCGGAAGTAAGTGTCGATAAGAGCCTTAACCACGGCTCCCACATCTTCTCCGGAAACACCAATGCAAGAGAATCAGATAACACATCCTACGTGAGACTTGGTCCATCTCCCCTAATCCTCACCACGGTGTATACTGACTGGTACTGCCAGAAAGAGGGATATATCCAGGCAAAGGCCGGGGCCACCGTCTGGTTCGGCAAGGACGATGAGCGGTATCAAGTGATCAGGCTGCATCCTGATACCCCCCAGATGAACAATGCACCCCAGATGAACAATGCAGTGGAAGCGATAGCCATGCTGATCGCGTCCAGATAGTACCCAAAGCCTGTAGTTTCTTTACAGAGACAGGCTGGTCAAATAAAGAAAATGATCTGGTATTACGTCGTCCCATGTGGAACTATCGCAAAAAAGGCTCTCATCACGAGCAAAGACCGCGGAGCATCGAAATTTTGATAAAGACAGATTGCTCGGAAGCTCGTTCACCTGAATATTCCGGAATTCGGAGATTTCTTGGCGATTTATATACAGGACATTACTTCTCCTTCCAAGATGCGGATCAACTCCGTGACCGGCCGCAAAATCAATGTCCTTGATTATTGGAGATTAGCAAGTAGACTGAAGCGTAACAGTGTTGACAGCCCAAGGTGATCTAGAGACACAGAGATCTCAATCGCTGTCCGAAACAGTCCAACATGTACACTCTGTGCGTCGCGCTCATTGAGGTGCATATATATACCTAAGACTGCAGATCTAGATGAGTGACAGCAGACAACAGGCTGATGCCTCGTGAAATTCAAACCCCGCAGCAT
>JABCKQ010026460.1:0-10238 GCA_018857305.1 Termitomyces sp. T159_Od127 | reverse complement strand
CATCTTCAACAAAATCTTAGAATAGTGATATTTTCTTGTAATTGACAATATATGTGTATACTTTTGTGTTAACTAGTCTCTCATATGGTGATAATTCTAACTTTCAATTTTGATCAATGCCAATACTTGGCCAACAGTAGCCAGATCAAAGCCAGATGACAGTCATCAACTTCAGAAACAGCCACTCCCAAATTGGGAACAAGATTCAATGTCCACAATCACCCAATCTGACACCTTTTGATGTAATCAGTGAGATGGATGGATGGTGTTGTAAGGGTGACCTCCAGGAGTTGTAGCTTGATCACACAACTAGCAGAGGGAAATCCAAAGTTATATCAGGAATGATAATCAATGGTACAATGGTAACTAATCATATAGAAAAGTATACACAATAAGTCCTTAGTGTTAGACACAATAGTGGAGACGACTAAGGGTGATTTTGGTTTTGGATGATCAATGGCAAAATAAAATAAGGTTTGATGAGAAAAGAAAACATACCACTGTATGGTGGCAACATAAGTATAAAAGAAAAAGAAAATACCACATAAGACAAGAAAGTAATTCCAGTGTCATCCCACTAAGTCTCCATCTAACAAATCACCTAGCAGAGGGGAATCCAAAAAGAACAAGTCTAAGGATCCTTGCTGTTTGGTGTGGCACATCAGCAAGCAGCAGAGGCATGAGAACAACTGTACAAGTGACCAGAGCTAACCTCAACCTTGAATAATGCTTGAAAGGGAAGTGCAGAAAGTTCTGGAGGTTTTTCAAAAAAGAAATGACCTACAGAGATCTCTGGAGATCTTCAGAGGTTTAGACTGAGTCTCAAGGATCTGGAGTGAGCTCCAGGGGTTCTGGGGAGTGGTGTAGAAGGTGAGCTGGAAGGTAGAAAAGTGCCCCAAGGAGAAGTCAGTTAGACTAAGAATGGAAGTCCTGTCACGACCCACTACCGACCCCCGGAACTCAGCCCTGGCCTCAGGACTCCAACCCTCCCAAAACCACCCCCATGACCGCCCCGGGCCTGGACCACTACCCAGCCAACTCCCCTGGCCATCACCGGCCATCACCAGCCGTCAACACCACCAGCCACCGCCATCTGTGGCATTCCTGGCCATCACCGGCCATCACCACCCGTTGCCACCACTGCCACTGCCACTCGTGGCACCTCCTGGCCATCACCGCCATGACCGCCACATCAGCGCCGGGTCTCGGCTATAACACCACATCAGCGCCGGCACCACCCGTCACTCCCGGCCCGTGCCGAGACCCCCATCATGCATTATGATCACGCATCACCACCAACCTGACCCCCGCATGCCACGCCCCGCTCCTGCTCCCCCTCACTGCCCCACTACCACGTATCTCTGCGCTTTCAGTGCGAGACCTCCATGCCATGCAACATGTCTCAATCTTGCCCCATGCAGCCTCTGGGTCTCACCCCAAGCCCCAGCGCTGCGACCCACTGCTGGAACCCAGGCCTGAGCCCCAGGCCCTACATACTGCGTAGTATATAAGTTGTAGAGTAGTAAGTAGGTACTCTAGTCTTGATATTACCGTAACCTCATCTTGTTTGTTGTGTTCTCATCTCTGTTTTGTTTTCTTGCATGCCCCGGTCTCTTTATTTCTACTTGCTTCTTTTCTCGTCGTACTTGTCTCGTTTCATCTCTCTGTCTCATCTCTACTTGACTCGTACCCTCAATCTATCCTAATTGTTCTCCTTTCCCTTTCTGCTCTAAGTTCTCTTGGTTCTCCGTTCCCAGCTCCTCTCTTCAACTTAATCATTTCCATCTTCCATTATCTTATCTTGACTCTTTCCCCTTTCAGCTGTTTAACTTCCCTGGTTCTGTTTCCATTCCCAGGACTCGCTAAGTCCCCGTGCCTGATTATCTCTTGATCTCCAGGACTCGCTCGCTCACCGGCACTCGCTCGTCCCCTCCTCTTGCATCCCCGGGACTCGCGCCAACCCCCAGGACTCGTCCTCCACCCTCCCCAGCACTTGTCTCACTCGCCGGCGCTACCAGCACTCCTCCACACACCGCCCCCGCCCCGCTTCAGTCTTCTACACCTTGCGCTCCTCCTGGTGCTCTGCGTCTGTGTACACAGTGATCATCACGTAAGGTGTTCACCCAGTAGACCGAGCCCCCGTGGTCAGCGGAACCTGACAAGTCCCTTGACAGATGTGTGCTACATCAATATAAAGAAGTGTACTTAATGCCTGAGTGCCAAGGTTAGGTGATTTGAGCCCAGTACATTGAGCACATTTGGCACTTGACCTAGATAGTATTCAGTGTCATACAATGGCCAAGTCATGCTATTATCATGGAACAGCAATTTGGCTGTGTGAAATATCTTCAATGACATATATTCTTTTATCTGGAAGCTTCACCCATTTGTTCTTTGTCAATTCAATCACTTTAATTTTTATTTATTTCTCATTTTTCAAAGTTATCATGTTGAGTGTCAGGTTCCACTGACTGTGGAGGCTCAAATCACTGGACAGATCTTTACTAGGCAGATGTAATTATTAGGTTCCACTCACCACAGGGGCTGAGATCACTGGGCAAGTCCTTACTAGGCAGACAGGATGTACTACACACATGGCAAGTACTTTTGACAAGTGCAGGGCATAGAAAACTGAAGACAAAGCTGGAAATGTGATGAGGCTAAGGACAAGGATTGCTGGTTACATTCAGGGGAGGTATGCTCAGAGGCAAGGATTGAGAATGTGTGGAGGAATAAGGGATGAGTGCCAGGGCTGTAAGTGAGTTCCAAGGTGGTAAGCAAAGGGCTAGAGCAAATAGCAGAAACAGGCAAGTCTCAGAATTAGAGATGTAGGGCATGGAGATTAACCAAGCCAAGACAGAAAAGAGTCAAGGCAAGAGATAAGGGAAGAATGAAATGGGAAGTTGGATCGGAGATAAGAGAGAAATGAGTTGGAAGAAAACTTGAACAATTGAGTCAAAGCAAGAGAGTCAAAAAGAATAGATTGAATGGAGTATGAGAGGAGTAAAGACAAGATGTTACAAGACAAATAGAAAATGAAATGAAACAAACAAGGCCAGATAAGACAGAAGTAACAAGACTAAGGAAATCAAATCAAGAGCATGAACACAAACAAAAAAAAGAGGTCATAGCAATATTGAAACTACTGTACCAAGTGCTATGCTATGACTTATATACTGGTGGTATGTAGGCTCTAGGCTACAGGTTTGTGTCCCAGGTGACAAATAATGATGCTAAAGCTCCAGGTATGGTTTGGGAATTATGCAAAGCTAGTGCGGATGTTGGCAATAGTTGTGTGGTGCAAAAAATGCTCCTAAAAGAAGAGGTGTTGCTTTGGAAGCATGGGCAGGAAGAAATTATGGAATGATGGTGGAGCAAGGAGTTAAGCAGAGAAGTTGAAATGATATGCAAGTTACAGACTGGAGGTGATGTGTGTTATGTGTTGGTCATGATGTGTGATGCTCAGTGATGATTAGAAGAAGTGTCGATATGGGCTACAGGAGGCACCACAGATTACCAGGGTTGGTGCTAATGCAGCATTGATGGATGTTGATGGCTGAAGGGATGCAGGAGGTGACAGTAATGGATGCTGGAGGTGGCAGTGATGACTGGTATGTAGTGGGCTGGGTGGTGTGTGCTTTTCGAGTCTAGTGGAGCTGTTTGGGGAGGTAGAAGCCTCAAAGCTGAGGCTTGAAACCAGAGGTAGGTGGTGAATTGTGACAGCAATGTACTATGTGCATGATGAGTACCCTAGACAACTCAGGGCATAGAAGACCAGAGAATGGGGCTGAGGAGGTGATGAGACTGAGAGTGAGGAGTGTTGGCCTCATTCAAGAGTGTTGCACATCAAAGACAAGTGCTGAAGGTGTGCAAAGAAGCAAGATGTGAGTACTGAAGCTAAAAACAAGTTTTATGGGTGTTAAACAAGGGTGATGAGTTGCTAGGAATGAGTAGCAGGGGTAGACAAGTTCCAGAAGTGTTGACAGAGAGCATGGGGTTAAATAAGCCAAGACAATGAGGAGGCAAAGCTAAAAAACAAAGAAAGAGTGGAATGGAAGATCAAAACTGAGATGAGAGAGATAGGAAACTGGACAAAGACTTAGAAAGAAGAGGCAAGATGAGAGAGTTGAAAAAAGAGATTAGATTGAAGTGAGAAATACAAGGTGAGTAGAGATGAGAGAAAATGAGGCAATACAAGGCAAAATACAAGACAAAGTAGAGACAACTGACACAAGAAAAAATAGAAGCAAACTGTAACAAAATGTAGAAAACTAAAAATAAATGTGGGCAATATCAAGACTACTATATCAAATGCTACTCTACTACTTATATATTGGTGGTAGGTAAGCTCTAGACTACAGGTCCTAGCCCCAGTGGCAAGTCATGGTGCTGAAGCTCCAAATATGATCTAAGAACTGTGCAAGGCTGGCATGAGTGTTGGCTGTGATTGTGTGGTACAAAAGAGGCTCACAAAGAAAGAGGTTGTTGCTTTAGAAGCATAAGCAGAGAGAGTTCATAGAAGAATTGCAAAACAACAAGTTGCATAGGGAGAGATAAAATGATGAGCAGGCTACTGTCATGTCCTATCCAAAGCTCTCAACTCCTGAATTGACTCTACAAGGCTCTGGAAGCATGCACCAACCAGACTGCTACACCCTCAGCCATCACTGCCATTTTCAGCACCTATCACTGCCATCCTCAGCATTTTCTTAGTCATTACTGCCTATTGGCATCACATTAGCCCCAGCCCCAGCAATCTCCAGTGCTTCCTTTAGTTCATACCAACACTTTCTCTAGCCTTCACTAAGCACCCATCACACATTACAATCAATGCATTACTCACATCAACCTTGATCCATCATCCATGTACCATGCCACCTTCCTTGCTCAACTCCTTGCTCCACTGTCATTTATACATCCTCCTTACCCATGCTCCTAAAGCAATACTCTTCTTTTGCACTGCACAATCAAAGCTGACATCTACAATAGCCTTGCAAAATCCCTAGACCATACTTGAAGTCCTGGCATTGCAACTCATCATGGAGGCATGGACCTGTACTCCAGAGCTCACCTACTGCCACTAGTATGTTGTAGTGTAGCACTTAGTATAGTAGTTTTGATATTGCCATACTTTCTGTTTTTCATAGTTTTGACTTTGTCTATTCCATCTTGTATTGTTTGTTTTGTTTCATTTCTCACTTGTCTTGTATTGTCTTGTTTCTCTCATCTTGACTTGTCTCATGTTTTATTCAATCTATTCTTTTGACTTTCTCACTCCATCTCAATTCTCTCAGTTCTCTCTGTTTAATTACTTGTCTCCAGTGCAACTCTCCATTTCATTTTGCATTCCTTTCTTGCTTCAACTCTATCCATTCTTAGCTCAATGATGACACTCAAAATTGTAAGAGTAACCTCTGAGAGTTGTGGCTCAATTACACAACTAGCAGAGGGAAATCCAAAGCTATATTAGGAATGACAATCAATGATACAATGGTAACTAATCACCTAGCAGAGAGAAATCTGAGGAGAACAAGTTTAATGATCTCTGCTGCTTGGTGCAGTGCATTAGGTGGGCAGCAAAGGCATGAGAACAACGTATAGGTGACCAGAGCTAACCTTAACCTTGGATCATGCTTGAATGGGAGGTGTGGGAAGTTTTAGAGGTTTTCTAAAAAAGAATTGATCTTTGAAGATCTCTGGAAGTCTAGACTGAGCCTTGGGGGTCCCAGAAAGTGGTGCAGGAGGTGAGTTATAACAAAGGAAAGTGCCCCAAAGGAAAGTTGGTGTTGACCAAAAATAGAAGTCCCCTGACATCACCTCTCCTCTAGTGTGTGGTGTCTCAATGTGTGGGGTAGAAAAAGTTTCAGATTGCCTGATGATGACACTCAAAATTGTACCAAGTGGTGTCTGAGTAGGCAGTATCAGGTCCCGCTAACCACAGAGGCTCAGTCCACTGGGCAAATCCTTATGTGGCATGCATGATGTTCACAGACACAGCTTACTGTTGAAAGCACAGGGTGTAAGAGACCAGAGCAGAGCTGAGAATGCGAGCAGGTTTGAGCAAAGGATTGCCAGTCACGCTGGAACAGGGATTCAAGTGCTGGAGATGGGGAAGGAGGGTGGAAGATGAGTGCCAGGGTAAGCATGAGTTCTGGAGAAGCAAAGAAAGAGGACAAAGCAAGCGCTGGTGCATGAGTGAATCCTGGGGCTAGCAAATAGAGGGCCAGGGCAAGTGCAAAGACTTAGCAAGTCTTGGGATCAAAGGTGGGAGACGTGGAGATCAAAGCAAGCTGGAAAAGGAAAGAGTCAAGATGAGATAAAGGAAAGGGAAAACAGAACAAGTCAAGACAAAGGCAAGAGATGAGAGAGTAGAGAAGGAACTTGGAGACTTGAAGCAGAGGAAAAGAGATAAAGCAGAGATAGATTCAGAGTACAAGATGAGTAGAGATGAAAAAAAATAAGACGATACAAGACAAGTATGATATAAAAATGAGATAGAGTCAAAAAGTAGAAACTGGGACATGCAAGACTAGGAGACAGAAACAAAACTAAAACACAAAACAAGAAGTACAGCAATATCAAGACTAGAGTACTACTTGCTACTCTACAACTTATATACTGTATGGTAAGTAGGCCTTGGAGCTCAGGTTTAGATCTTGGTGACGAGTCATAGCGCTGGGGCTCAAGATGAAACCTGGGGATTGTGCAAGGCGGTGGTGAGGGTCGATGCATGTTGTGCAGCACAAAGGAAGCTCTTGAAAGAGAGGTCTTGCTTTGGGAGCACAGGGCATGTAATGGTGATGAGGCAAGTGGAAGTGGTATGCGGAGGTTGGACTAGCAGTGATGCATGGTTGTGATGCATGATGGGGGCCTCAGCATGGGCTGGGGGGAGTGCTGGGGGTTGTCGGCACCAGCACTAATGTGGTGGCTGCAGTTGAGAAAGTGTTAGGGATGGCTAGGGCTGGCACTGATGTGGTGGTTGCAGGTGGTGATGGCTGGAGGGATGCCAGGGGTGGTGGTTGGAGTTTCAGAGGTTGGTAGTGGGTTGTGACAGGTGGAGAAAGCACTGGGCATTGCCCTAGAATAGAGTCCTCTGAGGCTGGTGTTAGCTTAACTATATTGAATACTGAGTGAAGCTGTTACATTCTTGCTAAGAGTCAGAGTTGATAGACTAGTGGGCCTACCTATTGCTCTATCATAAAGGGTCTTGGTTGATGGTGCAAGAGTTGTTTTAATGGGCAAGTGGTGTTGATGTTAGAGGCATCCAGGTAGACTTAGTCTCTGAGCTGGTACTTGGGTGCCAAGGTTCTTCTACAGTTGTAGTATCAAGCCATGTTATCCTTTGCCTTTGCCAGAGCAGCCTTGGCTTCCTCCTGCACCACCTTCATCTGGTCCACAAACTTATTCATGACTTTGTTCCCCAATAGTCAGGCCTGGAGCTCAAAGCCCATGTGCAGGTAATACCTGGTATCTAGGAAGAAGAGTGACATTTGAGTGGCTGCATGAATGTGGTTGTTGTACTGGAACTTAGCCTCTGGAAGCAGCTCATTCCAATCATCCTGATGCTTATTGCAAAAGAGGTGGAGGTGCTGCTTGAGCTCCTGGTTTATGTGTTTTGTCTAACCATTGGACTGTGGATGGTAGACGGTGGAGATGTAAAGCTTCATATTAAGCAGTTGGTAGAACTTTCTGGTGAACTCCACTGCAAACTGTGACCCCTGGTCAGATATAGGCATTTGAGAGGCCATGGAGCTTCTAGACACTCTTTTGGTATATGTTGGCAATACCTATGGTGGAGCAAGTGGTGTGGGTTGGGATGAAGTGTGCTTGCTTGCTGCAAAGATCCACTATTACTATAATGGCATTATAACTGTAAGCATCAGAGAGCTCTACACTGAAGTCCACCAAGGCTATGCTCCATTGTTCCGTGGAGACTGGTAATGAGGGGAGTTGTCTAGTGGGACGGCAGTGCTGAGGCTTGATCTGGAGGCAAAGGTCACACATATTGATGTAGGATCCAATGTACTGGAACATCTGAGGCCACCAGTAGTTCTGGGACACTAGCTCCAACATCTCCCATTGGTTAGAGTGTACAGCAATGTGGAAGTCATGGTGCTGCTTGACAATCCTCTGATGGAGCTCAGGGATGTTAGGTGCATAAATGTGGTCTCAGAAGGTCAGGAGCCCATCTTGAAGAGCCCATTCATCTGTGCAGACCAACTTCCAACTTCAGAGCCATAGCCGCTTGAGCCACAATATCCTCATGGCAGCCATCCCAGTTTCTCCATCAAATGTCCTGAAGGATGTCAACCTCTGCTCCCTGGGCAGCAAAGCCTTCCATAGCCTGGATTGTGAACAACTCTGGCTGGAAGATGTTACAACCTGCTACCGACCCCCAGGACTCCAACCCTCCCAAAACCACCCCCACGACCGCCCTAGGCCCAGACCGCTACCTGGCCAACTTTACTGGCCATCACCGCCCGTCAATGCCACCAGCCACTGCTACCCGCAGCATTCCCAGCCATCACCGGCCATCACCGCCCGTCACCACCACAGCCACCGCCACTTGCGGCATCCCCCGGTCATCACTGCCATGACTGCCACATCAGTGCTGGGTCTTGGCTATCACACCGCCCATAGCCGCCACATCAGCACCAGCACCACCCGTCACCCCCAACCCGCACCGAGACCTCCATCACACATCACGATCATGCATCATCGTCGACCCAAACCCCGCACGCCACACCTTGCTCCCGCTCCCCCCTCACCACCCCACTACTGCATGTCTCTGCATTTCCAGTGTGAGACCTCCACGCCGCGTGACATATCTCAACCTCGCCCTGCCCTGTGCAGCCCCTGGGTCTCACCCCAAGCCCGGCGCCACAACTTGCCACTGGAATCCAGGCCTGAGCCCTGGACCCTACATACTGCGTAGTATATAAGTCGTAGAGTAGTAAGTAGGTACTCTAGTCTTGATATTACCATAGCCTCATATTGTTTGCCATGTTCTCGTCACTGTTTTGTTTTCTTGCGTGCCCTGGTCTCATTATTTCTACTTGCTTCTTTTCTCATCGTACTTGTCTCATATTGTCTCTTTCTCTTGTCTCTACTCATCTTATTCTCTAATCTATTCTAATTGCTCTCCTTCCTTCTCTATTCTAAGTTCTCTTGGTTCTTCTGTTCCTGGCTCTTCTCTTCAACTTAATCTATTCCATCTCTCATTATCTTATCTTGACTCTTTCCCCTTTCAGCTGCTTAACTTCCCCGGCTCTGTTTCCATCTCTGGAACTCGCTAAGTCCCTGTGCCTGTTATCTCTTTGATCCCTGGGACTCACTCGCTCACCGGCGCTCACTCATCCCACTCCCTTGTACTCCTGGGACTCGCACCAACCCCCGGCACTCGTCCTCCACCCTCTCCGGCACTTGCCCCCCTTGCCGGTGCTACCAGCACTCCCCCACATACTGCCCCTGCCCTGCTTTGGTCTCCTACACCTTGCGCCCCTCCCGGTGCTCTGCGTCTGTATACATAGTGATCACCATGTAAGGTATTTGCCCAGTGGACTGAGCCCCCATGGTCAGTGGAACCTGACAGAAGAGCGCAATGTTGCTGTTATCATCTCCTCCTGTACCATAATTTGCTCTTCAGAACAGAGCATTGGGTTTTCCCATATTTTGGCCTGACTTGTAGTGCAGCAAAAAGTCAAAATTAGCTAAGTACAAGGACCACTGGGCCTGTCAACGGTTGAGCTTCTTAGCTGTTTGGAAGTACTCAAGGTTCTTGTGGTCTGTCCAACCCTCAAACTTGTGCTGTGCACCTTTCAGAAAGTGCTGCAATTCCTTAAAGGCCTGGATGATGGCCAGCATTTCCTTGTCATGGATCTTGTAGTTGTGCTCTACTGCATTCAGGCTTTTGAAGTAAAAAGAGAACAAGCTCAGAGGTGACTGCATGCTTGAGAGCATTAAAGGCAGTCTGCTCCAGTAGTCTCCAGCTCCAGGCAGCATCCTTTGCAGTGAGGTTAAATAAAGGGCAAGTGTGATGGAAGAAATCCTGAATGAACCTCCAGTAGAAGTTAGTGAAGCTTAGAAAGGCCTGCACCTCCTTCTTATTCTTGGGCTCTGGCTTGTCACGACCCACTACCGACCTCCGGGACTTAGCCCCGGCCCCAGGACTCCAACCCCCCCAAAACCACCCCCACGACCGCCCTGAGCCCGGACCGCTACCTGGCCAACTCCCCCGG